>WNWK01044447.1:0-15090 GCA_009830355.1 Cherax destructor | reverse complement strand
AAACCCCCAAAAACTTTGCATAAACCCCCGCTACAAGAAACTTTTGCATAAACCCCCACAAGAAACTCTTGCATCAACCCTGCTACAAGAAACTCCTGCATAAACCCCCGCTAAAGAAACTTTTATCAACCCGCCAAAAAACTTTTTATCAACCCCGCTACAAGAAACACTTATCAACCCGCACAAGAAAATCTTGCATCATCCCCAACAAAAAACCTTGCATCCCGTAAAAAACACTTGCACAACCCCCCCCAAAGAAACCTTCAAAACTCCACAAAGAAACTTTTGAAAACCCCTTTTAAAAAAACTCTTGCATCAACCCCCTAAAAGAAACTTTATAAACCCCGCAAAAAAACTCTTGCATCAACACCGTTACAAGAAACTCTTGCATCAACCCCTACAAGAAACTCTTGCATAAACCCCCACTACAAGAAACTCTTGCATCAACCCTCTACAAAAAACTTTGCATCAACCCTGCTACAAAAAACTCTTGCATCAACCCCACTAAGAAACTCTTGCATAAACCCCCGCCGGAAACCCGCATCAACCCCACAAGAAACACTTGACAACCCCGCTCAAAAACTCTTCATCAACCCCACAAGAAACACTTGCATCAACCCGCTACAAAAACTTTGCATAACCCCACTGAAACTCTTGATAAACCCCCCTACAAGAAACTCTTGCATCAACCCCTCTAAAAAAACTTGCATCAACCCGTACAAGAAACTCTTGCATCAACCCGCTACAAGAAACTCTTGCATAAACCCCCTCTACAAGAAACCCTGCATCAACCCGTTAAGAAACTCTTGATCAACCCTGCTACAAAAACTCTTGCATCAACCCTGCAAAGAAACTCTTGCATCTACCCGTTACAAAAACTTTTTGCATCAACCTCGCTAAAGAAACACTTGCATCAACCCTACAAGAAACTCTTGCATCAACTCTCTACAAAAAATTTGCATCAACCCTTTTTCGAAACTCTTTCATCAACACTGCTATAAGAAACATTGCATAAACCCCCGCACAAGAAACTCTTGCATCAACCCCCACAAGAAACTCTTGCATCAACCCCACTACAAGAAACTCTTATCAACCCTCTACAAGAAACTCTTGCATCAACCCTGCTACAAAAAACTTTTGCATCAACCCCTACAAAAAACCCTTTTTTGCATCAACCCTGCTACAAGAAACTCCTGATAAACCCCCGTTACAAGAAACTCTTGCATAAACCCCTGTACAAGAAATCTTGCATAAACCCCTCTACAAGAAACTCTTGCATCTACCCCGTTACAAGAAACTCTTGCATCAACCCCCTACAAAAAACACTTGCATCAACCCCACTAAAAAAACTTTGCATCAACCTGCTAAAAGAAACATTTGCATAAACCCCCGTTACAAAAAACTTTTCATCAACACTGCTACAAGAAACTCTTGCATCAACACCACAAAAACTCTTGCATCTCCACATTAAAAAAAAACCCCATAAACCCGTGCTAAAGAAGATTCACAACCCTGCTGAAATTTTTTGCATTTACCCGTTAAAAAAACTCTTGCATAAACCCCTTTTACAAAAACACGATCAACCCTGTACAAGAAACTCTTGCATAAACCCCCCTAAAAGAAACTCTTGATCAACCCGTTACAAGCCCCATCAACCCTGCTACAAGAAACCCATAAACCCCCGCAAAAAAACTCTTGCATCAACCCTGCTACAAGAAACTCTTGCATCTACCCCGTTACAAGAAACTCTTGCATCTACCCCGTTACAAGAAACTCTTGCATCAACCCCGTTACAAGAAACTCTTGCATCAACCCTGCTACAAGAAACACTTACATCAACCCCGCTACAAGAAACTCTTGCATCAACCCTGCTACAAGAAACTCTTGCATCAACCCCGTTACAAGAAACTCTTGCATCAACCCTGCTACAAGAAACTCTTGCATCAACCCCGTTACAAGAAACTCTTGCATCAACCCCTGTGTAAGGAACCAGGAATAACACTGGTGAATGAGTCTTGATCCGAAGACCAACCATCATTACCTCCTGTTCCCCAACGAGTTTAGCTCTTCCTCATGAATATAATCTAAACGAAGGAATTATTGTCGGTGGTGACTGATTCCTGAACTCCGCCCTTGTGCTGTGGTGAAAGGCTCTTGATCCAAAGAACTGGAACTACGCTCCCTCTCCTTGATCGATATCTGCATGTCATTCTCCTGACGCTGTGTGACTCCTACGTGTTTAGCGCTTCACGCCCTCCCCCATGAATATAAAAATAACTTACGGAATGTGAATTACGTATTGTTACTATTTTCACGGGAAAGCGCCAAACACGTTAGGGATAAAAAAAAAGAAGCCTAACGAAACGTGAAAAAAAAAGTTGAAGAAGGAAGACAAACCTATGGACACTTATATAAGAACATCTGTGCGATGGAAATATTTTGGGATAGAAAGATTTCGACGGAGACTCACGTCGACACCGCAGCCTCAGACCGCAGCCTCAGACCACAGCCTCAGACCGCAGCCTCAGACCGCAGACTAGTGAGCAACAAAGAACGAGGCTGATTTGCATATCGGACCCACATAAAAAAAAGGCTAATTTTCAGAAAAAGAGTCGACTTGTATAGTCATCTACATCCAAAATCTACATTAGTTTCTTTTCTTAATCGTGTTTTCTGCTCCTGTTCTCTGTTTACCAACTTGATTCCTTGTTACACGCACTCGCTGGCCTGATCCTGCTTGCTGGCTTGCTGGCTTGCTGGCTTGCTTGATACTACTTGGTTGCTGGCTTGATCCTGCTTATTGGATTGCTTGATCCTGCCTGCTGGCTTGCTTGACACTACTTGTTGGCTTGCTTGATCCTACTTACTAGCTTACTTGATCCTGCTTACTGGCTTACCTGGAGATACCTGGAGAGGGTTTCGGGGATCAACGCCCCCGCGGCCCGGTCTGAGACCAGGCCTCGGGGTGGATCAGGGTCTGATCAACCAGGCTTGCTTGATCCTACTTACTGGTTTGCTTGATCCTGCTTACTGGCTTGCTTGATCCTGTTTAGTTGGTTTGATCCTGCTTGCTGGTTACTTGATACTGTTTGCGGGTTGATCCTGCTTACTGCCTTGCTTGATCCTACTTGATTGCTTTTTTGGGCTGCCTTTATTAATTCTGTTTCTTTTTTTATTGCTTGCTTGCTTTCTCACTGATTCATAAGTTTGCTCTCTCATGTTTCTTTTCAATTTTTTCTTCTTTCCTCGGCTTACAGTTTATTCTCATTAATTGTGTCTTTCCAACATTCTTTACCCTCTGACGGCCTTTCATTTTTATTTTTTTTTTCCCTACTCAGCTTTTCTTACTATTCTTTTTCCCACGTCTCACTTCCCCAACACCTCCTAACTGGGCCCCCTGCTGAAAGTCCCACCTTTTTAAAAAAAACAGATTGATGATTTGTTTTTTCAAGAAAGCAGGTCTTACAAGACTAGGGTGGCATTTATATTCATCTCTGAATCCTGGTTAGAAAAATGGGACTGAAGATGAAGTTAAAAAGGCAAATAAAGCGCTTAGATAGGAATGTAAAGGTGGTGGGGTATGTGTTTATGTGAAAAGACTTAGACTACAACCCAAGACCCGATTTGAATGACAAAAAATGGGGATTCAGGTTTGGGGTGTTTCTGCCCAAGACCAAACCCATCCTAGTAGGAACTGTTAATCCCCTCCCAACCCATGATTAGTTCTTGAAGACTTTTCGAGAGTCTTGTCCAGAATTGAGCACAATTGCGAGAGAGTAATAATGGGAGACTCAATATCTGTTAACAATAGCAAAATAACGGGCTACGTAACATATATAAGCAAATTCTGGGATTAAATGGTTACACTCAACTAATTAATACACCAACCCGGATCACACAGTTCTCAGCCACCACGCTCGACCACATATCTTTGTAACCGCTCAGGCGTCATTACCACAAGTCTTAGTGGCCATTTTATCATTTATTATACCAGGAAAGTCATTAAGGAATGGATAGGCCTACACAGGACAAAAAAATGAGGACAACTAGAAACTACAGTAAGAAATATTGTAAATAGGCTATACAATTGTGACTGGTCAGTGATAACAAGTTGCAGGACGTAAATGATGCCTGGGAAAAATTCAAAACAATGTTCACTGCCATCCTTGATAATATTGCACCAGTTAAAGAGGTTAGGATTAAACGAAGGACTGAACCTGGATGACTACTGAGATATTAGGTAATATCAAATTCAGGGATCAGTTCCTAAAAAAGAGCTAATGCAAACAGACAAGATATTACAGCACTAAATGAATTCTAAAGGGTGAGGAACAGAGTGCAGAGGCTTATGAAAGGACCAAAGACAAGGCACTATTGCTCAAAAATCGAAGAATACAAGAATAACTCCAGAAAGCTCTGGCAACAACTAAAACATTTGGGGGGTATAGCCAAAAACCCGTAGATAGATCTAACAGTACTAAATATTGATAACGAGGTATGTCAGAAACAACTAAAGTGGCAAATTGTTTTATTATAGTACACATATGTCGCATCAACAATATTAAGTAAACTGCCAGTTGTATCAAATCCCTTTTAACACAGACTCCAATAGGTTTAAAACGTACTACACTATTAAAGGCGTCCCAAAACCGCTGCCAACTACTAGGCGCATCTTATGACTTCGTGCGAAAAGAACTCAGCAAGTTAAACCTAACTAAGAGCACCGGTCCAGATAACATCCGGCTAAGTTCCTAAAAGATGGTGCCTCTGAATTTCCAATCCCATTGCGCTCATAATAAATTTGTCCATCACCACTAATCCCTTTCCGAGGTGTTGAAGAACGAGAACTTATGAACATAGGGGAAATTTTTATTGAAGAACGCCCACACAGTGGCTTCATCAGTCCAATACAAAGCAGGAAGGTGTATTGGACGAGGTGCCACTGCGTGGTGAAACATTTCTTCGATAAAGATTCCCATATGTTGCATAACTGTCTCAATTCTTCAACTTGTCGGTTTTCAAAATCATTTATCACACAAGGCCCGTGTCACTCCATCTTCAAGAAAATAGTAGGTCTGATGTCAGCAACTATTGTATACTCAGTGTGATGTCCAATCAGGTTTTGATCTTACTCGACGGACACCTCCCTAATTTGATAAGACTACCTGAGAACTGAAATGTCGTTAGGCAGTCTCATTGGTATGGTGACCTTAGACTTTATTAATTAGACACATATGCAACACTTGGGTATCTTTATTGAGGAAACGTTTCGCACACAGTGGCTTCATCAGTCCCAAAACAAAGTAGAAAGGTGTAAGGAGAGGAGGAGTTTGAGGTAATCAGTCCCTCGGCCAGGAGTCGATGTGTATTGGATTTATGAAGCCACTATGTGGCAAAAAGTTTCTCAATAAAGATACCCAAGTGTTGCATGAGTGTCTAATTTATAACTTGTCGGTTCTCTGAACCATTCATCTACAACCTTAGACTTTCAAAAAAGGCCCTTTTATATGGTCAACTACATTATACTGGGTAAGAAACTACAAGCTACTGGCATAAGTTCTGTAGACTGGTTTAAGTCCTACCTGAGCAACAGGAAATAAATTGTCAAGATTAACACACAGAACCCTGTCGATATTATGTGGAGTTCCACAAGGTAGTATTCTGGGCCCCTTATGTTCCTATGTTATGTGAATAACATGTCCATCAGTGTTATATGTAAGTTTCTATTGTATGCAGATGACAGTGCTCTGTTAATGTCAGGTAAAGACCCACAAGATATAGCTAATATACTATCAATAGAACTAGAGTCCTGCAGCAAATGGTTAGTAGACAACAAATTATCGTTGCACCTCGGGAAAACGGTGGCCATACCCTTTTGGGAAGAAACAAACTGAAAAGAGTAAATAATTTTAATGTCCCGTGTAATGGGGCACCCATCACTTCAGTTTCCTCAGTGAAATATCTGGGAAACCTTTGACCCATGCATGTCAGGAGAATTGATAGGGGAAAAGTATAGTAATGAAAGCGAATAGCAAACTAAAGTTCCTTTTTCAGACAAGCACAGTGTCTACTTTGTGAGGCTCGCAGGACCCTATGCCTAGCTCTTATACAATGTCATATAGATTACTCTTGCTCTTCATGGTACTCTGCCTTAACTAAAAAACTGAAAGGTAGACTACAAATTATCCAGAACAAAAAGGTGAGATTCATCCAGGACCTGAGTCCAAGAGAGCATGTAGGTCAGGATGAATTACGACAAATGGATATGCTAAATGTTGAAGACAGAGTAAAACAACTGATGTTAAGTCATTTTTTATGAAATTGCTCAGTGCCCAGACTATCTTCCTGCCAAGTTTGTCAAGGCTGGGAAACAAAGCAATTATAGTATGGGGAAGGAATACAACTTTGTAGTACCCACAGTCATGTCAGGCTTCAAACACTTTTTATTGTACAGCAATAAAGGAATAGAACAGATTGCCTGCACACTTAAAGCCTGTCATAGCATGAGCCAGTTCAAAAAGAAAGAAGGTACCTAATGAATGTAGATACAGAAAGGGAGGAAAAAATTTTGGTATAGCTAACATCATGTACCTATTTTGTTTTTGATCCCCTTTTTAATGTTAATGTAAATAGCTCAGTTCACCTTATTCCTAGTATATCCCTTTTATTGTTTAAATAATAAGTTATTACAAGGACCCCAATGGAAATAAGTCACTTTCATTTTTTGGGTTATCCTGGGACATCTACATGTATGCTGCTATGTATGATAATTTTTAACTGTATCTATGTGTACCTGTACCTGAATAAACTTACTTACTCAGACTTTAACAGAAACTAACCTATTGCACCAATTTCGATTCAGATTTTACTCCTGTCCATCCCTCCCTATCCCCCCCACTCCTAACCCCCCGCACATTCCTTCGTTCTGAAAAACCCCCCTGCGGGTTTAGCAATTAAAGATATTTAATAGTGTAACTATGTTATTTTTAACACTATTTTCCCCTTCTTCCTTCTCTCAGCCTCCTTCCTTCCCTCCATCCTCTCTCTCTCTCTCTCTCTCTCTCTCTCTCTCTCTCTCTCTCTCTCTCTCTCTCTTTTCCTTTCCCCCTTTTTATGAACCTACCCTTATTTTTGGGAGAATTTAATATTAGACATAGTATAATTGGAGGGTCTATAACAAACACCATTGGAACTAAACTAGTAAAATTTTTGAATGAGCATAATAATGTGGAATTGTGGACACTAGCGAGTTCACTCGTGTGTGTTTTCGATATATATACATACATATATATATATATATATATATAGTATATATATATATATTGTGCCGAATAGGTAAAACTTGCGATTTTTAGCTTAAATAGTAACCCCTTTTCTTGCCGTAAAGCAAGCGAAAATTTTGGGATGCAATAATTTCGCAAAAAACATTCTGAACCTAACAAAAAAATATGTTTCATTGTGTTTTATTAAATTATTGTAAACTTATCTAAAATATATTTAGTTGGATTAGGATAAATTAAATTGCGTTTGTTATAATAAAGGGTAGGTAAGTTTTTCTAAGGTTCTTTTGGCAAAATTATTAATTTTTTCATTAACATAAAAAAATATCTCTAAACGTATAAGATAAAATTTTAGGAAGAACTTAATTTTAAATGGTTCTTTAATTGACCAATTTTACCTATTCGGCCGACAAAATATATATATATATATATATATATATATATATATATATATATATATATATATATATATATATATATATTATATATATATATATATATAAATATATATATATATATTATATATATATATATATATATATATATATATATATATATATATATATATATATATATATATATATATATATATATATATATATATATATATATATCAATTTACATGCACCCCTAAACCTGTAAGAGCATACAGCGCCTAGGAAAAGGGAGATAATGGAGGCTTTACCTCAGGAAAGGATATTTCAATTTTTAGAACAAAAGCCTGTCTCCCATCAAAGGAAGAATGATGAGCCAAGAAAATGGAAACATCGTCCTTTTTTTTTGACAATTTCACTCGCGTTTTCTCTTCCTTGTGAGGGGGGCCTCGATGCCTGCTGAAGGGCTCTTGATCCAAGTATTGGAGCTGCCCCCCCCTCTCTCTCTCTCTCTCTCTCTCTCTCTCTCTCTCTCTCCCCTTTTTTTCGGGTGAAACCTGATTCCTTCATTACCCGGGAGCTGTTGGACCCCTTCGAGTTCACCCCTTCTCTTTTTTAATAATAATTATAATAATACTGTAGTTGAAATAATAACAAATCCCTTTTTCTCGTTTACGTAAGTTAGTGCTGGACATAACAAAATAAAGTGACAGATGCTTCGTCTGTTTCAAACAATGCCAGTAGCAAAGGATTACCTGACTCTCCCATCCCAAAGGGAGTGGGGCGGTGCCGGGACTGCGAAATACCAGTGAATTACTCGACATATTGCCGAGTCATTGGCAAGTACAAAAGGGACAGACTCGTGGCAGAACAGTCTATTTTAGACGTTTCGTCCCGTGTGAGTTTTATCAAAAAAGACTAAGCTCTACTCAGAGCGAAAGTTTTCCCGGAAAAAAACCGTTTTTGCCCATGTGATTTTGTCGTCATTTTCGGCAGTGCCTAGAACTGATTTTTCCCAGGCAGCGTCAGAACAATGCCAGGAGCCATCTTCATATTGCTCAAATACTGCCTAGAACTTCTCATTTTTTTTCAAATGACTAGTATTTATTTTTTATTTAACAGGAAGAGAAAGTTTGATCCCTTCCTTCACTGGCAGCGCCCAGACTGCGCTCACTTTAAGGAAAAACGATGGGAGCGCCCGTGTTTCTTACCTTTACTAGGCAGCCCCCAGCTGCGCTCACTTCAAGGATAAAACGAAGGAGCGCCCGTGTTGTCTTACCTTCACTAGGCAGGCCCGACTGCGCTCACTTAAAGGAAAAAACAAAGGGGCGCCCGTGTTGTCTTCCCTTTTCCCAGACAGAGACGCTTGTTCATGGTGTGGAGGGCGTGTTCTGCTGACTGCCTGTCAGCGAACTCAACGAAGCAGTAGGGATCTTCCGGACTGAAGAGGGAGCAACACGGGGTCGCTTTTGTCATGAATACTCAGTTTATTTACTTTTTATGGAATGAAATTTTTACAGCTGTTGGGGCGGGAATTGCCAAAAACAGAATGTCAGGGCCCTTTAAAAAATTTGGTACTCATCTTTTTCTTTTAATCCTAGTACATGAGGGGAAGGGGGATCACACGATAAATGAAAAAGTCATATAACATTGACAGAGCATAAAAGTTAAAAGGATCACATGGACTGCAATGGTTATTTTAAATAAAAGATTTTCTCTTAGACACACACACACATACATACACACAAAACACACACACACACACACACACAAAAATTTCCCTACAAGAGATTAATGCAAAAGCTAGAGGATCAGGCCCCGTAACAGGAAAAGCACTGCAATGGATCAGAGAATATCTGACGGGGAGGCAACAACGAGTCATGGTACGTGACGAGATGTCAAGTGGGCACCGTGAGGGGAGTTCCCGGGGTCAGTCCTAGGCCCTGTACTGTTTTGGTATATGTGAATGACATAACGGAAGGGTAGACTCAGAAGTGTCCCTATTTGCAGATGATGTGAAGTTAATGAGAAGAATCAAATCAATCGAGGATCAGGCGGGACTACAAAGAGACCCGGACAGGCTGCAAGCCTGGTCCGTAAGCCTCCTTGAATTTAACCCTGCCAAATTAAAATCATGAATATCGGGGAAGGGCAAAAAAACCGCAGACAGAGTATAGTCTAGGTGGCCAAAGACTGCAAACCTCCTCAAAAAAAAGATCTTGGGGTGAGTATAATCCAGCACATCTCTGGGCACACATCAATCAGATAACTGCTGCAGCATACGGGCGGCTGGCAAACCTAAGAATACGTTCCCAAAACCTCACTAAGGGAAACATTCAAAAACATACCATATCGTGGCCCAATGGAGATCAGCACCAGTTTGGAACCCCCACCGGTCAACACGTCAAAAAAATTAAGAAAGTGCAAAAGGTTTCAACAAAACTAGTCCCCGAGCTAAGGATTGTCCCCGAAGAAAAGGGTTTAAAAGAAATCGGCCTGACGACACTAGAGGACAGGAGGGTTAGGGGAGACATGATAAGACATATAAAAAACTGCGAGGGAAAAGATAAGGTGGACAGAGACAAGATGTTCCAAAAGGGGGCACAGAAACAAGGGGGCCTTGGAAGTTGAAGACTCCTTTAGTCAAAGGGATGTTTGGAAGTATTTCTTCAGTCATAGAGTTGTCAGGGAAATGGAATAGGGAAAACGCATAGTGGGGGGCAGGAACCATACATAGTTTTTAAACTAGGGTTTTTAAAATCATGGGGAGGGGGAGAGAACCATGCCAGTAAGGGGGGGCCGGAGCGCTCCCCTGCAACCCAAATAGGTGAGTACAAATAGGTAGTAAAACACACACACACACTGACCCCTGCAACCACAACTAGGTGAGTACACAGTGAAGCTCAGGTTATGGTATGTGGGAAAAGGGGAGATTATTTTCCATTTAAAAATAGGCATTACGCTAGGATGCGTGAAGGCATCATTCTTGTTTAACAATTTATAGATGGATCTGAAAGAAAAGTGAAGGCTAAGGTGTTGGGGACAGGTGTGGGATTAACAGATAAAAATCTAATGCAGATTTGGGAGTTGTCACAGTTGCTTTTGTGGATGACCCCTTTTTGCTTTTGGGAAATTCTGATGGGGAAGTTGAAAAAGGTTGGTAGACAAAATTTGAGGGGGTATGAAAAAAGTTGGAAATTGGGAAAAGAGAAAGGGTAATGAGGGTAACAAAATATTTAGGTGATAAAAAGATTGGCTATCAGACTGGAAGGGGGAAGTATGGAGGACGTAAATGTGTTCAGATATTTAGGAGTGGACTTGTCGGCGGACGGGGCAATAAAAAATAAAGTGAACCACAGAAATGACGAGGAAAAAAAGTGGGAAGTGCCTTAGGTATCTGTGGAGACAAAGAACGTTACCCAGTAGGTTAAAGAAAATGTATCAAGTATGGTAGTACCCTGTCAACATGGGTTTTTAAACGTTGCATCGAGGAGGTTGGAGGCAGTTGAAATGTCATGTCTGAGGGCAATGTGTGGTTTGAATATTATACAGAAAATTTATTTTAAAAAATAAAGGTGGGGGGGGTTACTAAAAGTATTATCCAGATGGATGATAAAGGGGTTATTGAGGGGGTTTTTAACTTTTTATAGAGGACAGGAAAAAATCGATGACTTGGAAGGGTATAAATCTGTAGTGGAAGGAAAGGAGAGGGTGGGGGTCCCCTAGGGAAGATTGGAGGGAGAGAAAAAAAGAGGTTTTATATGCGAAGGTCTTGGGGCACCCAACAACTGGGTGAGCGCGTTAGGGGGGAAAGGTATTTTTTCATGACGTGCTGTTAGGTGTGAGCAAGGTAACATTTATGAAGGGATTCGGGGAAACCAGTTACCCCGGACTTGAGTCCTGGAGGTGGGAAGTAAAAAATGCCTGCACTCTGAAGGAGAGGTGGGGATTTGCATTTTTGCCCTGTACTACCGACGCGCTTCTGGCAAGACGGTGATGGAGTGAGTAATGGTGAAAGGGGCAAATATACAGATTATTTAATCGTCTGAGTTTGTCTCTATGTGGGTTACTGAGCTTTTGGTAAAGTGTTCATTGCCCCTTTTAATACTCATTCACACATACACTTCCCCCCCTTCACCCATCCTTCTGTACCCACAAACTTTGCCCACGCTAACACTGCATTCATAAATCTACTCCATACCTTCTCTACCCCCTCCCCATCCACTCTCGTCCCCTCTCTTCCAATATTTTGCTTATGTCTTACCTTATTTTTTCCCTTTTAAATTTTTTTTACTTTCCTTTTATTTTACCTACTGATGATATTCTTCTTGTTTCAAATCTACCTAAATTGTCACTGTAGCTCCCCAGTAAATAATGATTTTTTTCCCTCTCCTAAAAAACATACACATCTAGAAGTCTACCTCTCAACCTTTACTTACTAACACATAGCCCAACAAGTTTATATCTGTACTTATCTTTTTTTCTTAAAATATGAAACCTATTCCAAACCCCTTTCTACATATAATAGCTCAATCAGGGGCCCCCATCATCTTTTTAGGCACTCCAAACTTGCCTGCTACCCCCTCTACAACTTTTTTCATTACTTTATCATTTTTTGTCCCCCAAAAAAAAAATTTTCTCATTAGCTCAAAGCCCCCTAAATTTACATTCAGTGCATCCTAAACTCTCTCTCCCTCTCTTTCTCTTTTTTCTCTCCCTCTACTCTCCTCTTTTCCCCATGTGCATAAATACTTACTATTACCCACTTCTCCCTCCCACTCTTATTTTAATCCCCATAAATCAAGAATTTATTCCCTTACATTCCCCCCTTTCCCTTTAAATGATCATTTTAACCCCTTTTCGCTCAATTTTTCTCTGGTAAACCCGACCTAAAACCCTTTACACCTCCCAAAAATTTTCCCAAAGATCTTGTTTTTTTGTGTGAGTGTATGTATAATATTTAATAGCCAGGAAAAAAAAAGTGAAAATTTTAAAATTCTAACTTTTCTGTACGACATTTTTTTCCCCTTTAACTTCTTTCCCCCGGCTTTGATTTTGCTTCTTCTTCTAAAAGACTTTTGATTCTGTTTTCCCCTTGTCTCATCCCCCTTTCCCCGTGCCACTGTTCCCGGTTTTCTTTGGCATGCAAATTTGGGGCATCCCGAGTGGGGAAACCCCCTGTATCATGTTCCAAATTCCCTACCACCAGGGAAAACCCCGGCTACTGGGGGGGGTCGACCAGTGTGCTGGGTCGACCCCTGTGCTGGGTAGACCAGTGGGCTGGGTCGACCGGGGTTGGGTGGGTCGACCAGTGTGCTGGGTCGACCGGGGGGCTGGGTCGACCAGTGGGCTGGGTCGACCGGTGGGGTGGGGTTGACCCCGTAGGCTGGGTCGACCAGTGGGCAGTGTAGACCAATGGGCTGGGTCGACCAGTGGGCAGTGTAGACCGGGCTGGGTCGACCAGTGGGCAGGGTGGATCGGGGGGCAGGGACTCCCAGTCCCCCTAGATAATAAGAAGTTTCTTGTTTTTGCCTGGTACTGACCTCTACAAAAAATTTAAGGGTTGTGTTACTCCCCGGTTTCGTTAAGTTAGATAAAGGGTTGGGTTTCGTTAGTTTAAACTAGGTTTGGATCCAAAAACATCCCAAAAAGGGAAATTATTGTTTAATCCCCTAACCCCCGCCCCATACACCTCAACGTACGCAAGTGGCCTAGGAGCTGTAACTTGTAAACTCATAGCTGTAGTAGTAGTAGTTTCCGTAGTGATAGTGTGGTTGTTAAATCTGCTGGGAAGTAGTTTCAGGGATAATCTCCCTCCTGCCCCCATCTCTTACGAGACCAAATGTCCAAACAGTGCCAGTCATGCAGTAAAAAACCCTTAGGTAGTGCCAGTCATTCAGTGAGACCAGTTTAGACTGGGGGCCCCGTTATGCAGTGAGTGTCAGGCAGTGTCAGTCACGCAGTGAAAAACCAATCGTGCCAGAGTCAAGCAGTGCCATGTTATATCGGGCCCCGGGAGTGCCAGATCAGGAAGGGATGCAGTGAGGGGTGAAGCAGTGCCCTCGTCATATCGTCGGCATAGGCTAAACCCTTCTTACCCTCAATACCTGGAGAATACATCCAGCTCACACGACACGTCTCAGTTTTACCAACTATCATCATTCCAGAAAAAAAAAAGATGAAAAAAAATGAATACTCAATATTCAAGGCCATGTTATACCCTTGATTTAAACCACTGTGTTAAAAACACTAAAAAAGCAGAGCTTCCTTCGCCACTGAAAAAAAGGGATCTAACTCTCAAAAAATCCCGGGAAAATATTTGACAATGGATTTAAATAACAACAAAATGGGATATCCCAAATTACTCCGGGGAAAAAACAAGAGTTCAAAAATCAACTTTTCACAGGGGTTACATTCACTCATACCCAGGGAAAAAATAAGTATATTTAGGTACAGTTAAAATATAGTTACAAAATTATCATACATTTAAATATGTTTAAATTACCTAGAATAACCCCCCGAAAAATAAAAATGTGACTTATTTCCATCAGGGGAAACTCTGTCTCTCGACCTAGACAGAAAGGCTCTGCTCCGTACAATAAAAATCTTAATCGCCTCTCTAGTCTACCTCCTTGACCCCAAAAAGACCTCATAAATCCTGTTTGTCTCAAGAGACAACAAGATGAAAATATTAGCCCCACTCTCCCTGACGGGAAATATGAGACAACGGGTTTCAAGACCTCACCCGAGGGGCAGGCAGTGACTTGGAGGCTGACTAGGTGAGGCGGGGCCCGGGGGAGGTAAATGACTGGGTGAGGCAGTGATTGGGGGGCAGTGACTGGGTGAGGGAGTGACTGGGTGGGGGGAGTGATTGGATGGGGGGCAGTGACTGGGTGGGGGTAGTGACTGGGTGAGGGGGGGTGACTGGGTGAGGCAGTGACTTTGTGGGGGGAGTGACTGGGTGGGGCAGTGTGACCGGGTGAGGCGGTGACTGGGTGAAGTAGTGACTGGGTGAGGCAGTGATTGGGTGAGGCGGTGACTTTGTGGGGAGAGACTGGGTGAGGCGGGGCCTGGGTGAAGCGGTGACTGGGTGAAACAGTGAATTAGTGAGGCAGTGATTGGGTGAAGTGATTGGGTGAGGGAGTGACTGGGGGGGGCAGTGACTGGGGGGGGAGTGACTGGGTGAGGCGGGGACTAGGTGAGGCGCTGACTGGGCGAGGTAGTGATTTGTGGGGGCAGTGACTGGGTGAGACGGTGACCGGGTGGGGGGCGGTGACTGGGTGAAGTAGTGACTGGGTGAGGCGGGGATTGGGTGAGGCGGTGACTTTGTGAGGTAGAGACTGGGTGAGGCAGTGCCTGGGTGAAGCGGTGACTGGGTGAAACAGTGAATTAGTGAGGCAGTGATTGGGTGAGGCAGTGATTGGGTGAGGTAGTGA
>WNWK01044446.1:0-15090 GCA_009830355.1 Cherax destructor | reverse complement strand
TGGATAGACTGCATTTTTGGACTGCAAGAAGGCGTTCGACACAGTTCCTCACAAGAGATTAATGCAAAAGCTAGAGGATCAGGCACACTAACAGGAAAAGCACTGCAATGGATCAGAGAATATCTGACAGGAGGCAACAACGAGTCATGGTACGTGACGAGATGTCAGAGTGGGCACCTGTGACGAGTGGAGTTCCACAAGGGTCAGTCCTAGGACCTGTACTGTTTTTGGTATATGTGAATGACATAACGGAAGGGATAGACTCAGAAGTGTCCCTGTTTGCAGATGATGTGAAGTTAATGAGAAGAATCAAATCAGTCGAGGATCAGGCAGGAATACAAAGAGACCTGGACAGGCTGCAAGCCTGGTCCAGTAACTGGCTCCTTGAATTTAACCCTGCCAAATGTAAAGTCATGAATATCGGGAAGGGCAAAGAAGACCGCAGACAGAGTATAGTCTAGGTGGCCAAAGACTGCAAACCTCACTCAAAGAAAAAGATCTTGGGGTGAGTATAATACCGAGCACATCTCCTGAGGCACACATCAATCAGATAACTGCTGCAGCATACGGGCGGCTGGCAAACCTAAGAATAGCGTTCCAATACCTCGCCAAGGAATCATTCAAGACTCTGTATACCATATACGTCAGGCCCATACTGGAGTATGCAGCACCAGTTTGGAACCCACACCTGGTCAAGCACGTCAAGAAATTAGAGAAAGTGCAAAGGTTTGCAACAAGACTAGTCCCAGAGCTAAGGGGATTGTCCTACGAAGAAAGGTTAAGGGAAATCGCCTGACGACACTAGAGGACAGGAGGGTTAGGGGAGACATGATAACGACATATAAAATACTGCGAGGAATAGATAAGGTGGACAGAGACAAGATGTTCCAGAGAGGGACACAGAAACAAGGGGTCACAATTGGAAGTTGAAGACTCCTATGAGTCAAAGGGATGTTAGGAAGTATTTCTTCAGTCATAGAGTTGTCAGGAAGTGGAATAGCTTGGAAAGCGACATAGTGGAGGCAGGAACCATACATAGTTTTAAGACTAGGTTTGATAAAGCTCATGGAGCAGGGAGAGAGAGGACCTAGTAGCAATCAGTGAAGAGGCGGGGCCAGGAGCATGACTCGACCCCTGCAACCACAAATAGGTGAGTACAAATAGGCGAGTACACACACACACACACACACACACACACACACACACACACACACACACACACACACACACACACACACAGTGGTACCTCGAGTTACGATATTTTTTCGTTCGAGAATGCTGTTCAAGTGCCATTGTATGTACCACTTGAGGTACCACTGTATGTATGTATATGTATATATATGTATATATATGTGTATATGTGTGCATATATATATATATATATATATATATATATATATATATATATATGTATATAATGTATATAATATATATAATATATATATATATATATATATATATATATGGATGATGGAAAAGAAGTATCCATACTGACACAGGTCAAAGGACTAATTGAGAGTGGTGGTCTAAACTGATGTCAAACAAAAGTTTACTTGATTTCTTCTAACTTATTTCTTTTTTGGCAAATTTCTTTACTGTGTTATTTCTTTTTTGGCAAATTTCTTTACTGTGTTATACAGTGGGATCTTGATATGTGTGTGGATTATATATATACCTTGAGGTCATCACAAATGGCAAATCACTAATACCATAACTATGACTACTTAATAAAAATGAATCATACTGGTACTGTACTGTACATACCCTGTACTCACCTATACATGGCTGCAGTGGTCAAGTTTTAGCTCCTGGTTCCACCTCTTAACTTGCTACTCACCAGATTCAGTCCCTCCTAGCCTTGTAGGCCCTATTGTACCTGGTCTTAAAGCTATGTAAGAAGACTGTCTCCACCATTTCTTCACTAGACATTTCTTCACGAGACTGAATAAATGCTTCCTGAAATCCCTGAGGCTCAGTGTCTAACTTCCTCTTTCTTGCCTCTCAAACAGCCTATTTCTGTCTACCTTAATAGGTCCCCTGAGTATTTTGTATGTTGTTGTCATATCTCCCTTGGTTTTTCTATCTCTCAATGTTGTTAGATTCAATTCCAATAGTCTCTCCTCATTGTTCATGTCATTTAACTATTGTCTCCAGTTTCTTAATATGCTTCCTCATGTGTCAGTTCTACACTGGTGCTGCAAACTTCATGATGGGCCTGACAAATGTTGTATAGTGCTCAAAAAGACTCTTCCTTAAAATTCCCAAGGCCACTCTAAGATTTGCCAGGTAAGCACTAGCTGCAGAGGCTGTTCAAATGATGTGAACCTCTGGCTAAATGTTAGGTACTATGGCTCACCCCTAAGTCTTTCTTTTTGAGTGAGGTCTGTAACTCTGTCTCCCAAGATGATACACCTTGTCAGGTCTTCTGTCTTGTTCCCAATCTTCATGACCTTGCATCTACCAAAGCTGAATTCAAGCAACCACTTATCCGACCAGTCTTGCTGTTTGTACCAATTCATTTGCAGCCTTTCCCTGTCCTAGTCTGTTTTTATTCTTCTCATCAGTTCTACATCATTAGTAAACAGAAATGCATCTGACTTAATCCCATCTGGAATATTCACATAACCAGAAACAGTACCAATCCTAATAACAATCCTTGTGGCACTCTGCATGATATACTCCCCCATTCCAGCATCTCTTCCTGGACAATCACTCTTTGCCGCCTCCTTCTGAAAGTACTTTTTGATCAACTGGAGTAGGTTCCTTGTTATTCCTGCCTACCCCTAAAGTTTTTACCCCAGCCTCGTATGAAGTATTGTGTCAAATGCCTTCTTGCAGCTTAAAAGTGTAATTCACCCAGCCATCCCTCTCCTGTTTCACAGAATTCCAACAAGTTGGTAAGGCAAGATTTACCATCTCTGTTCATGAAACTGCTACTCTCCCAGTGCTCTACCACTCTCATTCTGACTATCTTCTCCATTACCTTACAAGGTATGCATGTCAGCGAACTGGCCTGAAGTTTAATGATTCCTGTCTGTCTTCTTTCTTGAATACAGGTGCTATGTTTGCTGTCTTCCAGATCTCTGGCAACTGTCCTGTGTTCATTACCTTGTTGTAGATTTTAGCTGGTGGTTCACATGATGCTTCTGCTCCCTCTTACTGAATCCATGGTGGCACCTTGTCAGTTTCCACTGCCTTTGATGTATCCACTACAGATTTATACACTCTCGAAATCATTCTATTTTGTTCCATCCTCTCTACATTTCTGAACCACTTCAACAACCCCTCCTCAGCCCTTTGGATAATAGTTTTGGTAATCCCACACCTCCTCCAAATTTACAAACTACGAATTCTCTGCATTATATTCACACCACACATTGCCCTCAGACACGACATCTCCACTGCCTCCAGCCTTCTCCTTGTTGCAGCATTCACTACCCATGCTTCACACCCATATAAGAGTGTTAGTATAACTATACTCTCATACATTCCCATAATTGCTTCCATGGACAAAGTTCTTCGTCTCCACAGACTCCTCACACCTTTTTCCCCTCGTCAATTCTATAATTCACCTCATCTTTCACAGACCCATCTGCTGACACTTCCACTCCTAAATATCTGAATACATTCACCACCTCCATACTCTCTCCTTCCAACGTGATATCCAATCTTACGTTACCTAATTTTTTATCACCACCACCTTACTCTTTCCTATATTCACTTTCAATTTTCTTCTTTAACATACCCTACCAAACTCATCCATCAACCTCTGCAACTTCTCTTCAGAATCTCCCAAAAGCAATATCATCAGAAAAGAGTAACTGTGACAACTCCCACTTTGTGTTAGATTGTTTATCTTTTAACCACACACCTCTTGCCAACACCCGAGCATTCACTTATCTTTCAAATTATGACCAAAACTCTCTATACGGCTCCGTCTTTCTAATACGGCATGCGCTACCTGGATTGCTTACATTCTCTGAGAGCACCGCATCTCTCCATTACGTTTGGAAACAGACAACTTTCATTGCACAATCAAGTACAGTGGACCCCCGAAAATCGGCCCTAATCCGTTCTAGGAGCTAGGCCTAAAATCGAACTGGCCGATTTTTGAACCCTTATTTCCCCTAAGAAATAATGTAAATACAATTAATCCGTTCCACCCAAAAATGTTCACCAAAAAGTCATTTTTTTAAAGAATAAATACTATAGTTTTACATACAGAAAACAATGAGAAATAAATATAAAGCACTAATTTTAATGGATAAATGAACAGTTAAATAAGTTTTACCTTTATTGAAGACTCTTGTTGGCGTATGAGAGAGGCAGGAGTTTGTTTGGAGGCAGGACAAGATAGTGCTTTAATATGACAAAAATATCAACCCTACAGCTTATTTATCTAGCACAATTCATCTAATATGACATAATAAACAATATTAATAACATAGAAACATGATATAAACTCTAGAATGAATAAAACATGTCATTTCGAGTGTAAGGACTGGTGGTGGTGGTGGTGGTGTTGTTGAGTGTAAGGGCCACTGACCATAAGCTGTGGTGGTGGTCGGCTGCAGCAGAAAGCCACCACCACCACTATTCACACAAACAACTGTACATAATTTATAAATAAGAAATATTTACACTTTAATTTACAGTGGACCCCCACCTAACGAACACCCCGGAAATCGTACAATTATGTAAGTATAATATTGTAAGTGCTTGTGGAAGTGTATTTTTGGAGGACTGAAATAGACTAAACTATGTGGGTATGACTAAACTATAGTGGGTAGAATTGTCAAAGCTTATTTCTTGGGTAGCATTGAAAATTGGGTTGAACAAATATTCTGTTAGTGGGACGGATTGTGAAGGACCTGCCTAGTATGGGCCAACAGGCCTGCTGCAGTGTTCCTCCTTTCTTATGTTCTTATGTGACATTATTTCTTAAGGAAGTAAATTCGTTCGGTAATGGCACTTGAGCAGGCTTCTGGAATGAATTTTGTTCGTTAGGCAGGGGTCCACTGTATAAATAAGAAATATTTACACTAATTTATAAATAAGAAATATTCACACTTATATAAATAAGAAATATTTACACTTACCTTGGAGGAGATGTTGGCAGAGGGCAGCTCTGGTCTCAGTGTCCCTATATTCCTCAAACAAACAATGGAGGAGTTAAGTTTCGTGTCATCATTTTTCTATCGATTAATGGCTTAACTTACTTGCTACACTGTTAATGCTACACTTTATCGCTGGCTGGTGCTATAGCCTTTATAGATTCATACATATCGTAGAATCACTGAAGAAGGCACATTCTCCCCTCTCTTCCTCCTCCACTTTGGTACTTTGCTACAATTTCTTTTTTCAATTCTATCGTGTTTGTCACTTTCTTTACCAAAGGGCTGCCACTATGAAGTTGCTTTGGGCCCATGGTGGCTTATTTCACAGTCACAATCAATAACCAAGCACTAAACACAATGAATTTATTGTGATAAACAAAGCTAGATTGGCTCAAGACGCCTGCTTGGTGAGGCGCGCAAGCGCGGGGCAGGCGGACAAGTCTGGGACACGGGCCGATAATTGGAGAAACAGCCGATAATCGGGGAAAAATTGGGCCGAAAAAAGCAATCGATAATCGAGCCGGCCGATAATCAGACCAGCCGATTTCCGGGGGTCCACTGTACGATAAAACACCTAAATTACTGGGAACGGTTGAAGTTCCTCGACCTGTACTCCGTGGAACACAGGCGGGAGAGATGCACGATTATATACACTTGGAAAATCCTACAGGGATTAGTACCAAATTTGCACATGAAAATCACTCCCAATGAAAGCAAAAGACTCGACAGGCAATGCAACATCCTCTCAGTGAAAAGCAGGAGTGCCACTAGCACGATAAGAGAACACAATAAGTGTCAGGGGACGAAGACTGCTTAACTGCCTCCTAGCATACATATGGAGAATTACCAATGGACCCCTGGCTGTCTTCAAGAAGACTTTGGATAAGCACCTAAAGTCAGTACCTGATCAGCATGGCTGTGGTTTGTACGTCAGTTTACGTGTGGCCAACAGTAACAGTCTGGTTGATCAGGCCCTGATCCACCATACCTGGAGTCTACCTGGAGAGAATTCCAGGGGTCAACGCCCCCGCGGCCCGGTCTGTGACCAGGCCTCCTGTTGGACCAGAGCCTGATCAACCAGGCTGTTACTGCTGGCCACACGCAGTCCAACGTACGAACCACAGCCCGGCTGATCAGGTACCGACTTGAGGTGCCTGTCCAGTGCCTGCTTGAAGACAGCCAGAGGCTTGTTGGTAATCCCCCTGATGTATGCTGGGAGGCAGTTGAACAATCTTGGGCCCCTCACACTTATTGTGTTGTCTCTCAACGTGCTAGTGGCACCCCTGCTCTTCATTGGGGGGTTGTTACATCGCCTGCCGAGTCTTTTGCTTTTGTACGGAGTGATTTTTGTGTGCAAGTTTGGTACTAAGCCCTCGAGAATTTTCCATGTGTATATAATAATGTATCTCTCCCGCCTGCGTTCTAGAGAGTACAGGTTTAGGAACTTCAAGCGTTCCCAGTAGTTGAGGTGGTTTATCGCACTTATGCGTGCGGTGAAGGTTCTCTGCACATTTTCAAGGTCAGCAATTTCACCCGCCTTGAAAGGTGCAGTTAGTGTGCAGCAATATTCCAGCCTAGATAGAACAAGCGATCTGAGGCCTTGTCACAGACCGAGCCGCAAGGGTGTGTACACTCGTAACCCTCTCCAGGTATCTTAGCTGCTACGTCATTCTCGAATCACCTCTCAGACTTTCCTCACTCTTGGAAATTCATTTCTAGCTAATCTGCTCACTTCTGTTTTTATCTGTTCTTCACTTCCTACAGTTTTTCTTTGTACTTATGCTTCTGTTTTTTTTTTACTCTCTGCCTATGTGGTTAACCTTTTCAGGGTCTGTGCCATAGTTCTTAGGCTTTGAAGCCAGGGTCCATGCTGTAGTACTACGTGATGAGCGCAACTCACTCAGATAAGCTGTGAATGGTGAATTTAGGATTAAATGTGACAGAATGGATCGATGCAGTAAGTGTGCACCATATACAATAAATCTTACAGCACACAGCATAATGTGGAAAAAGTAACTGCAACTGTTTTTGATTTAAAACAGCAACTTTGCAGTGTATTTTCATATGGTTTTTATGGTTGTATTCTCAGTTTCTTGGTCACATTTGATAGAATGGAAGATTTATTACAGAAATTGAGATGGTTTTGATGATTTTGAGGACTCAAATAGCTTGAAATTGAGCTCAAATTAGCGGAAATGTTCGATTTTTGCCGATGTTCAAGAGTAAACAAATCACGTTATGCGTCCAATACACATCAACTGGTGTGTGTGTAATATGTGTTTACAAATGCAATATTATTTATACAATTATTACAATAGTGCTTAACAGTAAATCTTCTATTTTATGTGTGAACAAAAATTCTTTGTGTTATTCACACAAAAGCCTGGGAACATAACTAATGAACAGAGGAAATGTTATTTTAGTCCCAGTAATGCCTGTATGGTTTATTTTGGACCCAATTTTGAAATTGGAATACTGTATTTTGAAATTTGTCAAATTGGCCAAATTACAAATTTTTGATCACTTTATTGTGTAGTTAAAATAGTTGATTGGAAGTTTTTTGTGCTCAATTGATGAAATAGAAGGCATACTAGCAAAATAGCTAAGAATTTTGTAAACTGGAACAATGTAATTGGCTTAAAATAGGAGTGAAAGTGGGCAAAATCACCGATGCATAAAGATCATAGACACAACAAAATTCATGATAGTGTAATTTCGTCAATTTTCCTTCAAATTTCATACTTTTTGTTTTATTACCTTTAGAAAAAGGTTCTCTACCACTTCAAAGAAATTTTTTTTTTTTTTTTTTAAATTCTTGGACCTTGTGGACAAGTTTCAGATTGGGGGTCTGGACCCTGAAAGGGTTAAACCAAGGGCTCTCTGTCTCTGCTATTTTCCATTTGCCTTTTGGGAATGAAGTACAGTGGTCCCTGTACATTTATGTAAGTGTATTTTCGTAAGTGCTTTTGCAAGTGTATTTTTGGGGGTCTGAAATAGACTAACCTATGTGACTATTTCTTAAGGAAGTAAATTCGTTCGGTAATGGCACTTGAGCAGCATTCTGGAAAGAATTTTCGGCGAAAACCGAGGGTCCACTGTACAGTGCAACTCCGAGTTTCGGCTGCCCTGCGTATCGGAGGCTTCGAGTTTAGACCCCTTTTTTCGGCTAAATTTTGTCACGAGTTTCGCACTGTGTCTCATGTTTTGGCCCTGCGCGCCTTCCTGCGCAGCCGTCGTGAGTCAGTTTGGCTTTGTTTCTCCTCGAGTGAACATTACATCATATACTAGGCATTCAAAGTGCCCTAGAGTGATTTCTTATTCTCGGCAAAATCTCTTGACAGTGCCTCTCCCACTCTATCATTTGCTCTCCTTTTGCACTCTCTCACCCCTCTCTTCACTTATCATTTACTCTCCAAATACTCTGCCCTTCTTATATCACTTTTGCCTTGTAAAAACCTCCCATAAGCTACCTTTTTCTTTTTTATCACACCCTTTACCTCATCATTCCACCAATCATTCTTCTTTCCTCCTGCACCCACCCTCCTATAGCCACAAACTTCTGCCCCACATTTTAATACTGCATTTTTAAAACTATCCCATCCCTCTTTGACCGACCCCGACCCCACCATTCCCCCAGGCAACCCATACTTGCACTAGCCCACCTTTCTGCCCATAGTTGCTTATATCTCACCCTAACTTCCTCCTCCCTTAGTTTATAAACTTTCACCTCTCTTATTTACTGTTGCCAATTTCCTTTTGTCCCATTTACCTCTTACTCTAACTGTAGCTAGAGCTAGAAAATGGTCCGATATATCTGTTGCCCCTCTATAATCCTGAAGCCTACCCATCAAACTTTTATCCACCAATATATAATCTAACAAACTATGTACTTTCATTATGTGCTATATTATATCTTGTATACTTATTTATCCTCTTTTTCATAAAATATGTACTACTTATAACCAATCCTCTTTCTACACATAGTTCAATTAAAGGCTCCCCATTTTCATTTACCCCTGGGACCCCAAATTTACCTAATACTCCCTCTATAATATTTTTACCCACTTTAGAATTGAGATCCTCACTTGGCTCAAAACTCTCCACGCACTCACTCAAGATTTCCCAAAATCTCTCTCTCTCCTCTACACTTCTCTGTTCTCCAGGCGCATAAACACTTACTATAACCCACTATTCACATCCAACCCTTATTTTACTCCACATAATGCTTGGATTTATATATACAGTGGAACCCCGGTTAACGAACACCCCGGAAATCGTGCAATTATGTAAGTATAATATTGTAAGTGCTTGTGGAAGTGTATTTTTGGGGGTCTGAAATAGACTAACCTAAATGACATTTTTTCTTAAGGAAGTAAATTCGTTCGGTAATGGCACTTGAGCAGGCTTCTGCAATGAATTTTTTTTGTTAACCGGGGTTCCACTGTACAGTGGAACCTCGGTTTTCGTCTTTAACCCTTTCGGGGTTTTGGTCGTACTAGTACGTTTTACGCCCTGTGGTTATTGACTTACTAGTACGCCTAAATTCTAGCACCCTCAAATCAAGCAGAAACAGGCTGTTAGGCCTAGATGTGATAGAATGGGTCTGTGTGGTCAGTGTGCACAGTATAAAAAAATTCCTGCACCACACAGTGCATAATGAAGAAAAAAAACTCTGACCGTGTTTTTGGTTTAAAACAGAGACTTTGCAGTCTATTTTCATACGGTATTTATGCTTGTATTCTCGTTTTCTTAGTCTCATTTTATAGAATAGATGATATATTACAGAAATAAACATAATTTTGACTGGTTTCACGATGACAAGTACCTTGAAACTGAGCGCAAAGTAGCGAAAATGTTCGATTTTGGCCGATGTTCAAGAGTAAACAAATCACACCATGCGTCCAATACACATCAACTGGAGAGTCTAATATTCTTGCACAAGTGCGCTGATATTATTTATACCATTTTTACAATGATGCAGTTGTATACATAACAGTAAATCTTCTATTTTTTTGAGAATAAAAATTCAAAATGGAAAGCAAAAGTAATGTAAGAGGGGCCTGGAGACGTGACTAATGAACAGAGAAGATGTTGTTTTAGTGCCAGGAATGCCTGCCTTGTTTATTATGAACCCTATTTTGAAATTGGCATCGTTTGAAATTTGTGTGAAATTGGCCAAATTGCCATTTTCTGACCACTATTTTGGGTAGTTGAAATTTTTAAATAGGCGGTTTCTTGTACTCAATCGATAGAAGAAATGGAGTTCTAGCGAAATAGCTATAATTTTAGTAGACTGAAACATTGGAATTTGCCGAAAATAGAGCTCAAAGTGGGCGAAATCGCTGATGCGTAAATGTCATGGATACCGCTAACTTCGCGAAAGCATAATTCCGTTAGTTTTCGATCAAATTTCATAATTTTTGTGGCGTTATGATTGGAAAAAGATTCTCTATCATTTCATAAGAAAAAATAATATTTTTTTTTTTTTTAAATTCATGGACCCTGAGAACGAGTTTCAGAGAGACCCCTTGGACCCCCAAAGGGTTAATTCATTCTAGAAAATCTGACAAACTGAATTCAATGAAAACTGAAGCAATATTTCCCATAAGAAATAATGTAAATCCAATTAATCCGTTCCAGAAACCCAAAAGTATTAACAAAAAATAGATTTTATAGATAATAACTATAGTTTTACATACAAAAACAATGAGAAATAAATATAAAGCACTAATGAAATGGATAAATGAACATTTAACATAACTTTTACCTTTATTGAAGACTCTTGCTGGCGTATGGAAGACGGCAGGAGGAGAGGGAGGAGAGGTTATTGTTTGGAATTTCCTTCAATAAGGACTTCAGATATCAAGTCCCTATCCAGGGTTATCCTAGTTATGAAAACTAGCTATGAAAACGCCTTCCCATTCTTTTCCTCCTTCAGATGTGGGATCTAATGAACAGAACCATATTTTTCCCATATGTTCTTCTGAGGCCTAGAGCAGCTGATGATGACTTACAATCAGCTGTATAAAGTACTGCAGGGTAAAAGAAACCAAAGACACATTACAGAATTTCTCATTACTCCAGTACAACCATCAACTTTAGTGCCAAAGCCTCAACCATCCACCTCAGAAACAATTCACAACCTTCCACCTCAACCCAGTAAGGCCACAGCATCCTTCCAGTCTGTTAAGAATCACTGACATACACCAGCAACCCTAATTTAAGGTAAAGATATATTATTTCTGCAACATTTGCAGCCTTAAGCAATGCATTAAAAATAATATATTATGACAAGTAACTACAATGTCATCATTTTTATTTTTTATACTTTGAAGACCTAAAAAAAAAAAAAAAATGATGTTTACCATTTTTGGGGCCCCAAGAAACAACCCTATTTTTTCCATATGTTCTTCAATTTGTTTTAGACACCATTTTCAAGAACATTGCTACTGTCATAATTGAAGGTTAACCCTTTGGGGTCAAGGGGGTCTCTGAAACTCGCTTCAGGGTCCACAAACTTAAAAAAAAAAAAAATATTTTTTCTTATGGAATGATAGAGAATCTTTTTCCGATCATAACGCCACAAAAATTATGAAATTTTATCGAAAACTAAAGGAATTATGCTTCGCGAGTTAGCGGTAGCCATGACACTTACGCATCGGCGATATCGCCCACTTTGAGCCCTATTTTGGCACATTGCAATGTTTCAGTCTACTACAATTATAGCTATTTCGCTAGAACTCCATTTGTTATATCGATTGAGTACACGAAACTGCCTATTTACCAATATCAACTACCCAAAATAGTTGTCAGAAAATGGCAATTTGGCCAATTTCACACAAATTTCAAACGATGCCAATTTCAAAATAGGACCCATAATAAACAAGACAGACATTCCTGGCACTAAAATAACATCTTCTCTGTTCATTAGTTACGTCTCCAGGCCCCTCTTACATTACTTTTGCTTTCCATTTTGAATTTTTATTCTCAAAAAAATAGAAGATTTATTGTTATGTATACAACTGCATCATTGTAAAAATGGTATAAATAATATCAGAGCACTTGTGCATGAATATTAGACTCGCCAGTTGATGTGTATTGACGCATGGTGGATTTGTTTACTTTTGAACATCGTCAAAAATCGAACATTTTCGCTACTTTGAGCTCAATTTCAAGGTACTTGTTATTGTGAAACTAATCAAAATCATCTCTATTTCTGTAATATATCTTCCATTCTATCAAATAAGAACAAGAAAACGAGAATACAACAATAAATACCATACGAAAATAGACTGCAAAGTCGCTGTTTTAAAACCAAAACACGGTCAGAGTTTTTTCCTCATTATGCACTGTGTGGTGCAGGAATTTTTTTATACCGCGCACACTGACCGCACAGACCCATTCTATCACATCTAGGCCTAACAGCCTGTTTCTGCTTGATTGAGGGCGCTAGAATTTAGGAGTACTAGTACGTCAAAACCCCAGTGCGTAAGACGACTAGTACGACCAAAACCCCAAAGGGTTAACTGTGTACAGTGGAACCCTGAGTTTCGCCACCCCGGTATCGGCCACTTCGAAGTCTGGTCACTTTTTCAGCCAAATTTTGTCCCGAGTTTCGGCCGGCGACAGACCTGACTGCCTACCCGCGCAGGTGTCGTGGGAGCCAGTCTAGCTTTGTTTATCCTTGAGTGAACATTACCCTGCATGCCCATCCAAACATTTCACAATAAATTCATTGTGTTTAGTGCTTGTTTATTGATTGTGATGGAAATAAGCACCATGGGCCCAAAGAAACTTCATAGTGGCAGCCCTTTGGTAAAGAAAGTGAGAAACACGATAGAATTGAAGAAAGAAATTGTAGCAAATTACCAAAGTGGAGGAGGAAAAGATTGGGAGAATGTGTCTTTTTCAGTGATTCTACGATATGTATGATACTAAAGCAGCACGAGTTGATAAAGGCTACAGCGCCAGTGGGTAAAGTGTAGCATTGTTAGCAAGTGTTAAGTGATTAATAAAAAAAAATAGCATGAAACTGACTCCTCCAATGTTTTTGGGGGTTTATAGGGCTTAAACCCCCGTGCTCTGTGGTCATCACCACCACTAAAGGCTTATTTTCAGGGCCCTTATACAACCAAAAAAACAAGAACACTCCAAGGGGAAAATATGACATATTTCTTCATTCAGAGTATACATAGGTTCTATTTTTTAACCCTTTAAATGCTACACGTAAACTACGTTACTGCACGCTCCGAATTTTAAAAAAAAAAAAAAAAAAAAAAAATTTTTTTTTTTTTTAAAAATTTAAGAGTCATTAAATAAACGGATGGCAAAAATTTTTAGGGGCCCGTTTCCAAAATAAGCCCGCCAAAATTGTGCTGGTGCTCACCGATGGCAACATCAAGTCCTGCCCCAGAAATTGGGGTATACTTTTTTTTTGTTTTTATTTTAATTTATATAATTTTTTTTTTTAAAAATCGGCCCCCCCCCAAGGCAGGGGGACCTAAAAGAAAAAAAAACCCCAAAAAAAAATATTTATCATCATTCAACATTTCACCACACCTTACATAATCATTCTTTGCAGGGGCCAGATACGCAGGAGAATAGCCCCTCCCAGCTGTCACTTTTTCAGACCCATCCTTTAAAGGGGGCATTTATTTTCCCCCTTTCCAGGTCTCAAGTCAAACAAATCTTTTAATGTTTCACGAATCCCTTCCAAAAAATTTTCCCGTCACACCCAACAGACCCATGTCCCAAAACCATTATCTCCATTCATTCTTCAACCCACACATGCTTGGGGGCTGAAAATTCAATTTTTAATAGTTCTTGTGATTTCATAGCCAACTTTTTTAACACTAATATTAGGTACTGAAATAGTACTCAAATAGTCAAACACACCAACAGGTGAACATATTCACCTGCCTTGGCATTTACTAATGTCAATAAATATAAAAAAAATATTTTAGGCCCCAGCAATGTTTTAGACATCCTGGGATAAATATGAAACTCCTGAAGAATGGTGTTTGACAATTGTCAGATAACTACTGATAAGGACATTGATGAATGAATGGGGCAGGAACCTCGCTTTGTTTTCACTTTCTGTATCTGTCTATCATCTGTTTGTGTCTATCTATCTATGTATGTCTGTCTGTCTATCTGTCTCTATGTCTATGTCTGTCTTTGTATCATGTTCTGTCTAGCCTGCTTACTGTCTTTTTCTCCGAGTATTTGCCTGGAGTATAATAAAACTCCTTGAAGAATGGTGTTAGACAATGTCAGATAAACGAAAGTCCAATGACTTTTGGAATGTGAGGGGGAACCCTTGCTTTGTTTTCACTGTCTGTATCTGTCCGCTTCTGTCGTTTATCTGTCATCATCATCATCTGTCTGTCTGTCTGTCTATCTGTCTAGCCCTTTCTGTCTAGCCTGCTTATCTGTCTTTCTGCTGCCGTGTGTCTGTCTTTCCGCTGCTTGTCTCGTCTCTTTGGGAAACAACGGGTATTATACAGAGAAGTAAATGACAAAGGTAACATCCAAGCTTTTATGCCTTAATTACAAGCATTGTATAGCACTTGCCGGGAATTTTTTGGGTTATCCGGAATTTCACTATGAAAAACTGTATTTTTGTGTAAGTGGAAAAGACAAAGAGAGATATTACAGATATATATAGATAGACAGAGATATAGGCAGATAAGATATAGAAGTTGAAGAATATAGACAGAGATATAATAGCAGATATAGCAGAGATATAGACACCAAAGCCCCACCGCCAATACATAACATATAAAAAAGGGAACACTGCAGCAGGCCTATGGCCCCGGAGGCCCTGTCACCCCGGCGACCAATGACCCACCCAGTCAGGTCCCTCCTCTGAAGGAGCATGGATCAAGACAAGCTAGTCAGGCCAACTCACACCCACCCACAGCCACTCATGATTTATCTAACCATTTTTTCTTTCCCTTATAAGGGGGGTTAA
>WNWK01044445.1:0-15091 GCA_009830355.1 Cherax destructor | reverse complement strand
ACCACCAACAACAACACACTACCACCAACAACAACACACTACCACCAACAACAACACACTACCACCAACAACAACACACTACCACCAACAACAACACACTACCACCAACAACAACACACTACCACCAACAACAACACACTACAACAACAACAACACACTACCACCAACAACAACACACTACCACCAACAACAACACACTACCACCAACAACAACACACTACCACCAACAACAACACACTACCACCAACAACAACACACAACCACCAACAACAACACACTACACCAACAACAACACACTACCAACAACAACAACACACTACAACAACAACAACACACTACCACCAACAACAAAAACCCCTACAACAACAACAACTACAATACACCAACAACAACAACAACTACCACCAACAACAACAACACACTACCAACAACAACACACTACACCAACAACAACAACACTCCCACCAACAACAACAACACACTACCAACAACAACAACACACTACCAACAACAACAACACACTACCACCAACAACAACACACTACACCAACAACAACACACTACACCAACAACAACACACTACCACCAACAACAACAACACTACCACCAACAACAACACACTACACCAACAACAACACACTACCACCAACAACAACAACACACTACCAACAACAACAACACACTACCACCAACAACAACACACTACACAACAACAACACACTACACCAACAACAACACACTACCACCAACAACAACAACACACTACCACCAACAACAACACACTACCACCAACAACAACACACTACCACCAACAACAACACACTACCACCAACAACAACACACTACACCAACAAACAACACACTACACCAACAACAACACACTCCCAACAACAACAACACACTACACCAACAACAACACACTACCACCAACAACAAACAAAAACACACACAAACCCCAACAACAACACACTACCAACAACAACAACACACTACCAACAACAACAACACACTACCAACAACAACAACCCCTACCAACAACAACAACACACTACCACAACAACAACACACTCCCACAACAACAACACACTACCACCAACAACAACACACTACCACCAACAACAACACACTACCACCAACAACAACACACTACCACCAACAACAACACACTACACCAACAACAACAACACACTACCAACAACAACAACACACTACCAACAACAACAACACACTACAACAACAACAACACACTACACCAACAACAACACACTACACCAACAACAACACACTACACCAACAACAACACACTACCACCACCAACAACACACTACCAACAACAACACACTACACCAATAACAACAACACACTACACCAACAACAACACACTACACCAACAACAACACACTACAACAACAACAACACACTACACCAACAACAACACAAGCACTGTATCAACGCCAAAATTAGCCTGACGAAATTTAAAGAAATATTTTATAATTAACTTCTCGCTGCTTCCATCATCAGCTTTTACATAATTGATAATTTTGTCCTTGAACTTAAGAAACAAGGCAATCGGGCTTATCTTAAAAACGCCCACCAATTACCTGTTAGAAGGGGCCCGGTAAATCTTATGAAAGGGATCTTATCTACAATTAACTTCGGGTGCTATCCATCATAGCTTTGCTGTTAGTTATTAGATGGGTTTTATGGGATGTTTGGTTTTCTTACTCGGATTTGTGTATCTTAGCTGAGTGTATAATTCTTGTACTGGTGTTATCTTAGCGGTGTTATCTTACTGCGGTGTTATCTTACTGTTGGTGCTATCACTCGGTGTTATCCTGCTGGTGTTATCTTACTGCCGGTGCTGTCTTACTGTTCTTATCTTACTGTTGGTGCTATCTTACTGTTGGTGTTATCTTACTGCTGGTGTTATCATACTTCCAGTGCTATCATATTGTTGGTGTCTTACTGCCGGTGTTATCTTACTGCCGGTGTTATCTTACTGCCGGTGTTATCTTACTGCTGGTGTTATCTATGCTGGTGTCTTACTGCCGGTGTTATCTTACTGCCGGTGTTATCTTACTGCCGGTGTTATCTTACTGCCGGTGTTATCTTACTGCTGGTGTTATCTTACTGCTGGTGTTATCTTACTGCTGGTGTTATCTTACTGCTGGTGTTATCTTACTGCCGGTGTTATCTTACTGCCGGTGTTATCTTACTGCCGGTGTTATCTTACTGCCGGTGTTATCTTACTGCTGGTGTTATCTTACTGCCGGTGTTATCTTACTGCCGGTGTTATCTTACTGCTGGTGTTATCTTACTGCTGGTGTTATCTTACTGCCGGTGTTATCTTACTGCCGGTGTTATCTTACTGCTGGTGTTATCTTACTGCTGGTGTTATCTTACTGCCGGTGTTATCTTACTGCCGGTGTTATCTTACTGCCGGTGTTATCTTACTGCCGGTGTTATCTTACTGCTGGTGTTATCTTACTGCTGGTGTTATCTTACTGCCGGTGTTATCTTACTGCCGGTGTTATCTTACTGCTGGTGTTATCTTACCGCCGGTGTTATCTACGCGGTGTTATCTTACTGCTGGTGTTATCTTACTGCTGGTGTTATCTTACTGCTGGTGCTTATCGTTACTGCTGGTGTTATCTTACTGCTGGTGCTATCTTACTGCTGGTGTTATCTTACTGCTGGTGTTATCTTACTGCTGGTGTTATCTTACTGCTGGTGACTTACTCGCTGGTGCATCTTCCGCTGGTGCATCCTATTGCTGGTGCATCTTACTGCTGGTGCTATCGTTTTGTTGGTGTTATCTTACTGCTGGTGCCATGTTACTGTTGATACTATCTTACTGCTGGTGTTATCTTTCTGTTGGTGCTATCATACTGTTGGTATTTTGTTGCTGGTGCTATGTTACTGTAGGTACTATCTTACCGTTGGTGCAATCTTACTGGTTGTGGGCGAAACGTCTTCAAGATAAGATACACAGGTGTTGCACATATGTGTTTTTCATCAACATGTCGTTGCATTATACTAATAATGTTGTGGAAGGTGTTATCTTAGTGTTGGTGTTTGTATCACCGTACTGTTGTGTTGATGGTGTTGCGAGGTAAAGGGTGTGTTATCCTGGGGCAGGGATCCAGGATATCGCTAGACGTCTAATCATCATAGATAAGGATGGGACTAATCCTGTTATGTGTGTCAGTAGGTATTGATGTTGAGAAACACGGGAAGACGTAATTAGGAGGTAGAGGTCATCGACGTATATAATTAGGAAGAAAGGAAGGCGCCCTCTACTACGTGGTATTTTGCCGAGATGTCTGGGAAATGTCTGTTCAGAGCAACTGCTGTAATTTCTGGCTGGACAAACATTAAGATTATTGTGATGTAAATAGTATAGAAAATCGTCAAGTTATGTGACCTACAGGCATGATCTACTGACACTAGTGGATTTGTCCACTGGTGACTCCGCCTCCTCCTGCTTCAACTCACCTGACTGCAGTATAAAGCCACTTCGCGCATATGCTGTACTTTTCTCAAGATTGATGGACTGAAGACATCGACTCCAGGCTGAGGGACTGATTACCTCAAACTCCTCCTCACCTTCCACCAATCTTCCATGTACTGGACTGAAGAAGTCACTGGCTGACGAAAAGTTTTCCACAGTGAAGATTCCCAGACGTTGCACAAGTGTATCGTTCTTCCTTAAGATCATTGCAACAACTTTCAAAGGTAACTGGAACAACTTGCATGGCAGGAAGGTCACTTATGTCAGGCATAAAGTTTATTTATCTGGAGTGCTGGAGGCTGGATTACCTACCTCAGAAGGGAGGTATTACGGCTATAAACTACAAGTTGTTAGAGGTATGGGGTTTTGAGGGATTGTGGAACCACTGATTTGGCCCGTACAAAATATCAAAATTGTGATATTATGGATGTTAGAAATAACATTCATCAAGTATCATTGAGCAAAGATAATTGAAATTTTGGAGAGGCGAAGATGGTGAGAAGACAAGTACAGATGAAAAAATCATTTTAACATTTCATACAAATATTCAAAGCGCAAGAAACACAGTGAATTACGTCTAGTAACTTGTAAGAGGAAACATTGATGTTATTGCAATAATATGGGTTAATTTGAAGAGTCGGGACGTGATTGGTGAGTGTGACATTCAGGAGTGCGGGAAGGCAGGTGGGTTACCACTATATGTTCAAAAAAAAACATGAATTGTTGCATAAAAACTGGTATAAAAATCGAAGAAATACATAGAGAATCTGTATGGGTATAACTTTTACAAGGACATGATAAACTGATTTTAGGTGTATTATACAGACCCCTGAACCTGGCCAGTGACAGAGGGAGACTTTGTGTGATTAAATTGTTAGATCTTTAAGATATAATAATGTAGTAATTGAAAGAAACTTTAAATTTTAGCCAAGCTGACTGGAGGTCTTTTAGCTGTAATTTGGAGTCCAATGGCTTTTTGGAAGTAGTTCAGAATTATGGTTTTTCATTCATTATATAACAGAAAAATCAAAGGCAATAATCTGCTTAACTTGGCGTTGTTAAACAAGGAAACCTTTCTAAATAATGTAGAGATCACCGAAGAGCTGGGTACAAATCTATTATCTTTAATATTACCCGGGAGTACAAAAATAAAGATAATACAATAAAAGTCCCAGATTTCCGTTCTGCTGATTATAATGGACTTAAGGAACACCTGTCTAGCCTAAACTTGGCTTATCTGACAAATAATTATATTGACAATGAGCTTCCAATAAACTATCCCAAATGGATGAATAAGAGAAGAATCTGTAAGCGCCTCACAAGAGAGAGAAGGGGATTAGAAAAACTAAACGTGACTATGAAATTAAAGTAGCTAATGAATTAAAGAAAGCCAAAAGGGGGTTCTTTTAAGAATATAGGACAAAGATCAGGGATAAATAGGCCCTATGAGAACTAGGTCTGGACAGCTTACTGATAATGGACAGGAAATGGGCTCTCATTTTAATGTTTATTTCCTGTCAGTCTTAACATAAGAAAACGACAAGTAACATCACTGTCACAAGTAACATCACTGTCACAAGTAACATCACTGTCACAAGTAACATCACTGTCACAAGTGTTATGGTTATTATAGCAGACCAACTGAAACAAAATAAGTCCCCGGGCCCCGATAAACTGTTATCAAGGGCACTCCGGAAGTGCAGGTGGGAAGTTATTAAGCTACTGTTATCAAGGGCACTCCGGGAGTGCAGGTGGAAGTTATTAAGCTACTGTTATCAAGGGCACTCCGGAAGTGCAGGTGGGAAGTTATTAAGCTACTGTTATCAAGGGCACTCCGGGAGTGCAGGTGGGAAGTTATTAAGCTACTGTTATCAAGGGCACTCCGGGAGTGCAGGTGGGAAGTTATTAAGCTACTGTTATCAAGGGCACTCCGGGAGTGCAGGTGGGAAGTTATTAAGCTACTGTTATCAAGGGCACTCCGGGAGTGCAGGTGGAAGTTATTAAGCTACTGTTATCAAGGGCACTCCGGGAGTGCAGGTGGGAAGTTATTAAGCTACTGTTATCAAGGGCACTCCGGGAGTGCAGGTGGGAAGTTAGTAAGCCACTGTTAACAAGGGTAGTTAGTAAGCCACTTTTATCAAGGGTACTCCGGAAGTGCAGGTGGGAGGTTAGTAAGCCACTGTTATCAAGGGTACTCAGGGAGTGCAGGTGAGAAGTTAGTAAGCCACTGTTATTAAGGGAAGTTAGTAAGCCACTGTTATCAAGGGTAGTTAGAAAGCCACTGTTATCAAGAGTAGTTAGTAAACCACTGTTATTGAGGGTAGTTAGTAAGCCACTTTTATCAAGGGTAGTTAGTAAGCCACTGTTATCACGGGTAGTTAGTAAGCCACTAACAAGGCTGTTTAATATATCCCTCTAAACTAGTGTTGCACAGAGGTGTGGACGGTGACTACTATAATTCCTATCTTTAAATCAAGGATATGTCGATTCCATCAAATTACTGCCCAATAAACATGACCTTAATAGTAAGCAAATTGTTAGAAACAATTATAGTCGATATAATAAGAAAATACCTTGACGAGATTGAATTGATTAATGAGTCTCACCATGGATTCTCAAGAAACCGTTCCTGCCTGACAAATATATTGACCTTCGGTAAAGCATTTGGGGCAGTAAACCACGACAAAATATGTTATTTATTTGGATTTCAGTAAGTTTTCTGATAAAGTACTGCACAAAAGACTTAAAAAAAAGTGGCGGCTCATGGTATAGGAGGTAAAGATCTCTTCTGTATCGAGGCATAACTAATCAATAGATAGCAGTGTTTACATAAATGGGGTGAAATCATAATGGCGAACATTTATGTGTGGTGTACCACAAGTATCAGTTTCAGGCCATTATTTTGGAACACCAGTGACATAAAAGACAAATTGACAACTAAGACATACGTGCAACACCTAGATATCTTTATAATGAAAAAAAATCACCAACCAGTGATTTTATCAATGAAGTACAATGAAGACTAAAGTGATGAACACCTAACAGGCTTTGGGACTGATTACCCCGTCTTCTACTGTCTCCTGTATTAACACCTTCAAATACTTCAGTACTGAACTGATAAAGTCACTAGTTAGCTAAGTATCTTCGGACGGAATTCTCGAAGAATAAGTAAAGTCAGAGTGCTTAATGTCGGTATAGACTATAGTTGAAGGTATATTATTATCATGGGGACCGCTAAACCCGTAGGGATTATAATGGAGGAGGAAGGGATGGAAGGCATTCAGGCTTAATTCACGGAACTGGTGCACATATCCAATTCCCTAGATCAAGAGCCCCTCGCCAGCATCAAGGAACCTTCCTTGAGGGGTAGATGAGGGTACAGACAGGGATATTATGAGATAAAGACAGGACACAGAAACAGTGAATATAGTTTCATACATCAACAAGAACACGTAAGACGCAAGATAATGACATTGTAGGTAAATTATTATAAGCATAACTAAGCGCTAAACCCACAAGGGCCATATAATACTGCAGTGTAAGTGAAGATTAGAGGTGAATGATTAGCGGAAGTTGATTACACAACACCGAGAAAGTTTCTCTGTCTGCCTAACTCATTTCCTACCCAATAAATACACACCTAAACGTCCTAACTTTTCCATGGGACTTGTTCCTTGACCAGAAAAAGTTCGTCTGATCAACGAGATACACAGAAAACCTTAAAAAAAAAATCACCAAAAATGGCAGTACAAAATATAAGTAGAGGAGAGGAGCAGTGAGCGTGAGTAGTGTTATGCTCTCTGGTGTAGTATGAGCTCTGGGGGCCTACACCCAAACACCAGCCAGGTTCACTCAAATACCAACCAGGAGGTTCACTCAAACAGCCCTAGAAAGGGCATAATTTACAGTTGCAGACGCCACTAAGGTTAACCATCTCCTCCATATTTTAATGGTTTAAATAACATCCCCAAACAAAATACATGATATAATACCCATTAATTTACGTCACCAAACAAAATTTGCATACTTAACCCATTTTTTTTTTATACACATAAAGAGGCGTCACATAAAGGATCGCATTATACTATTGTATTTATTTTTCCAACCCCAATTACAGTAATTACCAATATAAGATAACGACCTGCTAAGAGTCCCAAGAAACTCTAACCTGCTTTTATGTGGGGTTAACAGGGGCAATTTCCCTCGTTAAAATGTATTGTAATTATCTCTAATTACCAAAGATATTTCAATAATTACACGTATCTCTGTTGACACATTTTCTTTATTACTGCTATTAAATTATTGGGAAGTGCTAAACCCATAGGGGTCGTGGAAGATCATGAGTCATAATGAATGGGAGGTAATCAGGTTCGAACCAAGGCGTCCCCTATTCCGCCATGAAGGGTGACACTATTAAAGGTGATAGTGAAGGAAGTGTAGCAAGATGCTACTACCAGGGTAGTGAAGGAAGTGTAGCAACTGCTACTACCAGGGTAGTGAAGGAAGTGTTGCAACTGGTACTACCAGGGTAGTGAAGGAAGTGTAGCAACTGCTACTACCAGGGTAGTGAAGGAAGTAGCAGATGCTACAGGGTAGTGAAGGAAGTGTAACTTACTACCAGGGTAGTGAAGGAAGTGTAGCAAGTTGTACTACCAGGGTAGTGAAGGAAGTGTAGCAAGATGCTACTACCAGGGTAGTGAAGGAAGTGTAGCAACTGCTACTACCAGAGTAGTGAAGGAAGTGTAGCAACTGCTACTACCAGGGTAGTGAAGGAAGTGTAGCAACTGGTACTACCAGGGTAGTGAAGGAAGTGTAGCAACTGCTACTACCAGAGTAGTGAAGGAAGTGTAGCAAGATGCTACTACCAGAGTAGTGAAGGAAGTGTAGCAACTGCTACTACCAGGGTAGTGAAGGAAGTGTAGCAACTGGTACTACCAGAGTAGTGAAGGAAGTGTAGCAAGATGCTTCTACCAGGGTAGTGAAGGAAGTGTAGCAACTGGTACTACCAGGGTAGTGAAGGAAGTGTAGACTGGTACTACCAGGTAGTGAAGGAAGTGAGCAATGCTCACCAGGGTAGTGAAGGAAGTGTAGCAACTGGTACTACCAGGGTAGTGAAGGAAGTGTAGCAACTGCTACTACCAGGGTAGTGAAGGAAGTGTAGCAACTGGTACTACCAGGGTAGTGAAGGAAGTGTAGCAACTGGTACTACCAGGGTAGTGAAGGAAGTGTAGCAACTGCTACTACCAGAGTAGTGAAGGAAGTGTAGCAACTGCTACTACCAGGGTAGTGAAGGAAGTGTAGCAATGTACTACCAGGGTAGTGAAGGAAGTGTAGCAACTGGTACTACCAGGGTAGTGAAGGAAGTGTAGCAAATGCTACTACCAGGTAGTGAAGGAAGTGTAGCAATGCTACTACCAGAGTAGTGAAGGAAGTGTAGCAAGATGCTTCTACCAGGTAGTGAAGGAAGTGCAGGGAACTTCACCGGAGGGTATAGGGTGAGAGAGCACACAGGTTGAAGGAAGTGTAAATACACCAGGATGAAGGAAGTGAGCAACTGGACTCAGGAGTGAAGAGGAGCAACGACTACCAGGTAGAAGAATGTAGAACCACACCAGGTAGTGAAGGAAGGAAGAGCTTCACCAGGAGTGAAGGAGAGACTGACTACCAGAGGAAGGAATGTAGCATCTTCACCAGGTAGTGAAGGAAGTGAAACTGACTCCGAGTAGTGAAGGAAGGGAAGAGCTTCACCAGTAGTGAAGGAAGTAGCAACTGGAACCAGGTGTGAGGAAGGTAGCAAGAGCTCACCAGGGTAGTGAAGAAGTGTAGCAAGCATACCAGTAGAAGGAAGTGTAGCAACTCTACCAGGTGTGAAGGAAGTGTAGCAACTGGTACTACCAGGTAGTGAAGGAAGTGTAGCAATGCTACCAGGAGTGAAGGAAGTGTGAAGAGTCTACAGGGTAGAAGAAGGACAATGTACTCCAGGAGTGAAGAAGTGAGACACCAGGTAGAGGAAGTGAACTGTACACCAGTAGTGAAGGAAGTAGAGATGCTCTACCAGGAGTGAGAAGTAGAACTGGTACTCAGGTAGTGAGTAAGGTCACCAGGTGTGAAGGAAGTGTGCAACTGGACTACCAGAGTAGTGAAGGAAGTAGCAAGATGCTTCACCAGGGGTAAGGAAGTGGAACGTACTACCAGGAGTGAGGAAGGTAGCAATGCTACTACCAGGGTAGTAAGGAAGTGAGAAATGTACTACCAGGTAGGAAGGAAGTAGAATGTCACCAGGAGTGAAGGAAGTAGAAAACGTAAAGAAGTGAGAAGGTACCAGGAGAAGGTAGAAGAGTTACAGGAGTAAAGGAGAAGGAACCAGAGTAGGAAGGAGAACTGCTCTACCAGGTAGTGAAGGAGTGAGCAATGGACTACCAGGTAGTGAAGGAAGTGGCAAGATGCTACCAGGTAGGAAGGTAGAACTGTACTACCAGGTAGTGAAGGAAGTGACGCTACTAAGAAGTGAAGGAAAGTAGAAGGTAGAAGATGCTTACCAGGGTAGTGAAGGAAGTGACAAACTACCAGGGTAGTGAAGGAAGTAGCAACTGGTCACCAGGTAGTGAAGGAAGTGTAGCAGTCACCAGGTAGTGAAGGAAGTGAGCAACTGCACTACCAGGGTAGTGAAGGAAGCAACTGTACTACCAGAGTGAAGGAAGTGTAGCAAGTCTACCAGGTAGTGAAGGAAGTGTGAAGAGTATACCAGGGTAGTGAAGGAAGTGTAGCAACTGCTACTACCAGGGTAGTGAAGGAAGTGTAGCAACTGCTACTACCAGGGTAGTGAAGGAAGTGTAGCAACTTGTACTACCAGGGTAGTGAAGGAAGTGTAGCAACTGCTACTACCAGGGTAGTGAAGGAAGTGTAGCAAGATGCTACTACCAGGGTAGTGAAGGAAGTGTAGCAACTGCTACTACCAGGGTAGTGAAGGAAGTGTAGCAAGATGCTACTACCAGGGTAGTGAAGGAAGTGTAGCAACTGCTACTACCAGGGTAGTGAAGGAAGTGTAGCAAGATGCTACTACCAGGGTAGTGAAGGAAGTGTAGCAAGATGCTACTACCAGGGTAGTGAAGGAAGTGTAGCAACTGCTACTACCAGGGTAGTGAAGGAAGTGTAGCAACTGGTACTACCAGGGTAGTGAAGGAAGTGTAGCAACTGCTACTACCAGGGTAGTGAAGGAAGTGTAGCAAGATGCTACTACCAGGGTAGTGAAGGAAGTGTAGCAACTGCTACTACCAGGGTAGTGAAGGAAGTGTAGCAACTGCTACTACCAGGGTAGTGAAGGAAGTGTAGCAAGATGCTACTACCAGGGTAGTGAAGGAAGTGTAGCAAGATGCTACTACCAGGGTAGTGAAGGAAGTGTAGCAGATGCTACTACCAGGGTAGTGAAGGAAGTGTAGCAACAAGTCAAGGTAATGGGTTATGCGATAAAATATTAAAAACATCAGGGCTTTTTGTTAACACATTGGCTGATAACACTATCAGCAAAGCCTTTGTTTATGTGATGGCTGACAGCACAAGGTCCAAGCGAAGATATCTGCAAATACCAAATATCAGCAATAAGGAGAAAATAAGTGGACTTATGGATTGATTGACGACATTGGAAAAAAATCAGTTGATGCAGGAAAGACTGTTAGACTAAATAAGGAAAACGAACATTTGAAGATTGAAATGGGAGTAGTGTATAGAGATTTTAGCAATTTATACAGAAAAACACTGGAAGAATCAGGTGATATTTTCAAGAAAACAATGAAAATTGAAAACAAAAAACTGGCAAAGACTGCAGTTAATATATAGGAGATAACAGTATTGGAGGAGAACGAAACAAAAATACAAGCAGGAAAGCTAAAGACAAAAAACTACAAAAACAGTAGAGGTAATTAAACCAGGTCCGCAACTCCTCCCTGATGTCAGAAAGCCACAGCAAAATTAACTGGCTGCATACCACCACTAGATGGCTCTGATGCATACCACCACTAGATGGCTCTGATGCATACCACCACTAGATGGCTCTGATGCATACCACCACTAGATGGACATCATACACATGTTCCTAGTCAACACCTACTAGAGGCCATCATACACAGTGTTCCGTGTAACATTACAGCACCATACAAGTGTTCGTAGTCAACACTAGAGATCGACCATACAAGATGTTCTGTATGCAACCACCTACAGAACTTATCATTCCACCACTAGATGTTCCTAGTCCACCACTAAGGCTGATCATACCACAGCTAGATGCTCTGATCATCACCACAGAACTACATCCACAAGTGTCTGTAGTGCAACACTACAGAACCTCACACTGACAAGTGTTGATAGTACACTCAGGCACTGGCTACTAGTGTTCCGTAGTCACACACAGAGATTCACCTTCTAAGTGTTCACTAGTCACACTACCGAGCACCTACAAGATATTTCTAGTCAACACTGCAGACACATACAAGATGTTCCGTAGTACACTCACAGACACCATCATGTTCCTGTCAGCTGCAAGATACTCACATGTTACACGGCATAGAAGTGTTTCCTTGTAGATGCAACACTACAGAATCCTTACAAGTGTCTTCCTAGCAGAAAAATAAAACTAGTTCTAGAACACTACAGAGAACATACAAGTGTGTAGTGAAGACAATGGAACAGACAAGGTTAGAGTCAACACTACAGAACACCAGTACAAGGAGAGCAACACAAGAAAATGAGCAAGATCCGAGCAACACTAAGAATCTCTATACAGGTCCATCAACACTACATTGGAACACCATAAGTGTTCCTATGCAACACCACAGAGTCACCATACCACAAGTGTTCAGTATCCACACTACAGAACACCATACAAGTGTTCAGATCACACTCAGAACACCTACAAGTGTTCGTATCACACTACAGAACACCATACAAGTGTTCGTATCAACACTACAGAACACCATACAAGTGTTCCATCAACACTAAGAACCATACAATGTTCCTTAGTGGACACTAGAACACCATACAAGTGTTCTAGTAACACTACAGAACACCATACAAGTGTTCCTATCAACTACAGAACACCATGCAAGTGTTCCTAGTCACCCACGACACCTACAAGTGTTCTGTAGTCAACACTACAGAACACACAAGTGTTCCGTAGTCAACATACAGAACACTCATGTTCTAGTCACACTACAGACACATACAAGTGTTCCTTAGTAACACTACAAGAAACCATACAAGTGTTCCTTAGTAACACTCGAACACTATGACAGTGTTCCTGTAGTAGCACTAAGACACCATACAGTGCACGTACAGCACTTCCGACACCTGCAAGTGTTCCTGTGTCTACACTCACAGAACCTTACATGTTCCTGTTCAGATACAGAGACTACCAAATGTCCGAGTCACACACAGAATACTATACAAGTGTTCTGTAACACTACAGAACACTTACAAGGTAGTAACGAGAGCACATAAGAGTGTTCCGAGTAACACTACAGAACACATAAAGTGTGTAGAAACTAGAGAACCATACAAGGTAGAGAAACTACAGAACACCTACATGTTAGGCCTCAGACCCTTTTCACCACTGAATCCATACAAGTGTTCCGTAGTCAACACCACAAGTTCCAGTCAACCTACAGAACACCATACAAGTGTTCCGTATCAACACTACAGAACACCATACAAGTGTTCGTAGTCAACACTACAGAACACCATACAAGTGTTCAGTAACACTACAGAACACCATACATGTTCAGTAACACTACGAACACCATACAAGTGTTCCGTAGTCAACACTACAGAACACCATACAAGTGTTCCGTAGTCAACACTACAGAACACCATACAAGTGTTCCGTAGTCAACACTACAGAACACCATACAAGTGTTCCGTAGTCAACACTACAGAACACCATACAAGTGTTCCGTAGTCAACACTACAGAACACCATACAAGTGTTCCGTAGTAACACTACAGAACACCATACAAGTGTTCCGTAGTCAACACTACAGAACACCATACAAGTGTTCCGTAGTCAACACTACAGAACACCATACAAGTGTTCCTAGTAACACTACAGAACACCATACAAGTGTTCCTTAGTGAACACTACAGAACACCATACAAGTGTTCCGTAGTCAACACTACAGAACACCATACAAGTGTTCCGTAGTCAACACTACAGAACACCATACAAGTGTTCCGTAGTCAACACTACAGAACACCATACAAGTGTTCCGTAGTCAACACTACAGAACACCTTACAAGTGTTCCGTAGTCAACACTACAGAACACCATACAAGTGTTCCGTAGTCAACACTACAGAACACCATACAAGTGTTCCGTAGTCAACACTACAGAACACCATACAAGTGTTCCGTAGTCAACACTACAGAACACCATACAAGTGTTCCGTAGTCAACACTACAGAACACCATACAAGTGTTCCGTAGTCAACACTACAGAACACCATACAAGTGTTCCGTAGTCAACACTACAGAACACCATACAAGTGTTCGTAGTCAACACTACAGAACACCATACAAGTGTTCCGTAGTCAACACTACAGAACACCATACAAGTGTTCCGTAGTCAACACTACAGAACACCATACAAGTGTTCCGTAGTCAACACTACAGAACACCATACAAGTGTTCCTAGTAACACTACAGAACACCATACAAGTGTTCCTAGTAACACTACAGAACACCATACAAGTGTTCCGTAGTCAACACTACAGAACACCATACAAGTGTTCCGTAGTCAACACTACAGAACACCTACAAGTGTTCGTAGTCAACACTACAGACACCATACAAGTGTTCCGTAGTCAACACTACAGAACACCATACAAGTGTTCGTAGTCAACACTACAGAAACCATACAAGTGTTCCAGTAACACTACAGAACACCATACAAGTGTTCCTAGTAACACTACAGAACACCATACAAGTGTTCCGTAGTCAACACTACAGAACACCATACAAGTGTTCGTAGTCAACACTACCGAACACCTACAAGTGTTACGTAGTCAACACTACAGAACACCATACAAGTGTCCTAGTCAACACTACAGAACACCATACAAGTGTTCCGTAGTCAACACTACAGAATACCATACAGTGTTCCTGTAACACTACAGAACACCATACAAGTGTTCTAGTGAACACTACAGAACACTACAAGTGTTCCGTAGTCAACACTACAGAACACCATACAAGTGTTCCGTAGTCAACACTACGAACACCTTACAAGTGTAGTAGTCAACACTACAGAACACCATACAAGTGTTCCGTATAACACTACAGAACACCATACAAGTGTTCGTGTCAACACTACAGAATACCATACAAGTGTTCCTAGTGAACACTAGAACACCATACAAGTGTTCCTTGTAAACTACAGACACCATACAAGTGTTCCGTAGTCAACACTACAGAACACCATACAAGTGTTCCGTGTACACTACCGAACACCTTACAAGTGTTAGTAGTCAACACTACAGAACACCATACAAGTGTTCCGTAGTCAACACTACAGAACACCATACAAGTGTTCCGTA
>WNWK01044444.1:0-15092 GCA_009830355.1 Cherax destructor | reverse complement strand
TGTCTATTGCTGACCTATACCTGCTAGTCAGGTCCTCACTCCTACGTCTGCCAACATCGTTGCCTCAGCACTGAGACAGATATGGATTGCTCCCATTACCTCTCATGATGTCGTCCAGACGGCTAACAATATCCTCCATCCCAGCCCCAGGAAAGCAAACCTTCTGTCTCCTACAATGTTCTTACCTTCCTTGGTGTCGTTCGTGATGTTCCTGTAGTCGACTCACATTCATCGGGTAAAACGGAGAATCGGTTCGTGTTTCCACAACAGGCTTCTGGTTCTTCGTTAATTCTACCTCCATCCATCCTCTTGATCTTTAACATTGTCCCATGCATTCCAGCCACTGCCCAGGTTCCTTTCTTGGCTTGAGGATTCTCAACAGGAGGATTACTACGAATCCTCTTGTTTTCCTCAGTCAGTCGCTGTATCTCAAGCTTAGCTACCCTCAGTTCTTCCTTCAGCTGCTGGTAGAGTATCTCATGAGAGGACATCTTGTTCAGATTCACAGAGAGCACACAAGACAAGTCTTCACTGAGTTAAGTCAGGTCCTCCTTTGAGGCAGTTGATCTTGATAAAGAATTCGATATTGTTTATTTGGATTTTAGTAAGGCTTTGATAGAGTACCACATCAGAGACTGTTAAAGAAAGTGGCTGCTCACGGCATTGGAGGAAAAGTGTTTTCATGGATCGAGTCATGGCTCACCAATGGGAAAGGGCAGAGTGTGCATTAATGGGGTTTCTGATGAGGATCTGCCAACAAGTGGCGATCCACAGGGATGGGTTTTTGGGCCCTTTGGGTTGTTTATAATATATAAAATGACCTTGACGAGGGAATTACTAGTGATATGAGAAAATTTCCCTGATGACACGAAGATAGGTAGGATAATCGATTCGGCTGATGTCACGGAATTTCCCAGGAGGATTTAGACAAACTCAATTCCTGGTCAGAAAAATGGCAGATGCAGTTCAATGTAGATAAATGCAAAGTTCTAAAGCTCGGGAATGTTCATAACCTAGCACCTACCAGCTTAATAATGTTGAACTCAGCCGTACAGAATGCGAAAAGGATCTGGGGGTTATGGTAAGCAGCAACCTCAAACCAAGTCAGCAATGCCTAAGCGTAAGAAATAAAGCAAATAGATTACTGGGATTTATATCATGAAGTGTAAGCAACGGAAGTCCAGCGTTATATTACAGCTATACATTTAGTAAGGCCTCACCTAGATTATGCAGCTCAGTTCTGGTCTCCATTTTACAGAATGGATATAAATTCGTTAGAAAACATTCAGCGACGAATGACAAAGTTAATTCATAGCATTAGAAATCTTCCGTATGAAGAAGATTGAAGACCCTTAAATTACATTCACTTGTAAGACGAAGAATGAGGGAGACATGATCGAGGTATATAAGTGGAAGATGGGTATTAATAAGGGGGATATAAATAAGGTCTTGAGGATATCTCTCAGGATATCTCAAGGTGCTAGTGGCAGTAAGGTGACAGTAGCAGAAGACGTGTCTTGTGTACTTGAAGACGTGTCTTGTGTACTCTCTGTGGACTGAACCATCTTTGCTGTGCTTCCGTTATTAGCTACCTGAGATTGGATGATGGTTTCCTTCGACTACGAGCAGCTATATCTCCAAATGAAGGCGGAATTAACGGAAACTAGAAGAGAGATTCAACGTTTGAAGGGTATATGCAAGGATTATCCCCGGAACAATGTCGCCGATGATCAGACCAACGAATGGATGCTAGTCGAATCTGAAGGGACGAAGCATTAGAAATCTTCCTTACGAAGAAAGATTGAAGACCCTAAAATTACATTCACTTTTGAGGCTGTTGATCACGATAAAGAATTCGATATTGTTTATTTAGACTTTAGTAAGGCTTTTGATAGAGTACCGCACCAGAGACTGTTAAAGAAAGTGGCAGCTCATGGCATTGGGGGAAAAGTGCTGTCATGGATCGAGTCATGGCTCACCAATAGGAAGCAGAGAGTGTGCATAAATGGGGTTAAATCCGAATGGGGACTTGTAACAAGTGGTGTTCCACAGGGATCAGTCTTAGGCCCATTGTTATTTATAATATATATCAATGACCTTGATGAGGGAATTACTAGTGATATGAGCAAATTCGCCGACGACACGAAGATAGGTAGGATAATCGATTCAGACGTAGATGTCACGGAACTTCAGGAGGATTTAGACAAACTCAATTCCTGGTCAGAAAAGTGGCAGATGCAGTTCAATGTAGATAAATGCAAGGTTCTGAAGCTCGGGAGTGTCCATAACCCAAGCACTTATAAGTTAAATAACGTAGAACTTAGCCATACAGATTGCGAGAAGGACTTGGGGGTGATGGTAAGCAGCAACCTTAAACCAAGACAGCAATGCCTAAGCGTACGTAATAAGGCAAATAGATTACTGGGATTTATATCAAGAAGTGTTAGCAACAGAAGTCCAGAGGTTATATTACAGCTTTATACATCATTAGTAAGACCTCACCTAGATTACGCAGCTCAGTTTTGGTCTCCATATTACAGAATGGACATAAATTCGTTAGAAAACATTCAGCGTAGAATGACTAAATTAATACATAGCATTAGAAATCTTCCTTACGAAGAAAGATTGAAGACCCTAAAATTACATTCACTTGTAAGACGTAGAATGAGGGGAGACATGATCGAGGTATACAAGTGGAAAATGGGTATTAACAAGGGGATATAAATAAGGTCTTGAGGATATCTCTCCAGAGAACCCGCAATAATGGATTCAGTTAGATAAGTTTAGATTTAGAAAGGATATGGAAAGTATTGGTTTGGAAATAGGGTAGTTGATGAGTGGAACAGTCTGCCTAGTAGGGTTATTGAAGCTAGGACCTTGGGTAGTTTCAAATTTAGGTTGGATAAATTCATGAGTGAGAGGGGTTGGATTTGAGTGGGACTCGCGCATGAGTGGGTAGAATTGTCAAAGCTTATTTCTTGGGTAGCATTGAAAATTTGGTTGAGCAAATATTCTGTTAGTGGGACGGATTGTGAAGGACCTGCCTAGTATGGGCCAACAGGCCTGCTGCAGTGCTCCTCCTTTCTTATGTTCTTATGTTCTTATGAGTGGAACAGTCTGCCTAGTAGGGTTATTGAAGCAAGGACCTTGGGTAGTTTTAAATTTAGGTTGGATAAATTCATGAGTGAAAGGGGTTGGATTTGAGTGGGAATTGCACATGAGTAAATAAAATTATCAAAGCTTATTTCTTGGGTGCATTGAAAATTAGGTTGAACAAATATTCTGTTAGTGGGATGGAATGTGAAGGACCTGCCTAGAATGGGCCAACAGGCCTGCTGCAGTGTTCCTCCTTTCTTATGTTCTTATGTTCTTATGTTGTAAGACGTAGAATGAGGGGAGACATGATCGAGGTATACAAGTGGAAAATGGGTATTAACAAAGGGGATATAAATAAGGTCTTGAGGATATCTCTCCAAGAGAGAACCCGCAATAATGGATTCAAGTTAGATAAGTTTAGATTTAGAAAGGATATAGGAAAGTATTGGTTTGGAAATAGGGTAGTTGATGAGTGGAACAGTCTGCCTAGTAGGGTTATTGAAGCTAGGACCTTGGGTAGTTTCAAATTTAGGTTGGATAAATTCATGAGTGAGAGGGGTTGGATTTGAGTGGGACTCTGGCATGAGTGGGTAGAATTGTCAAGCTTATTTCTTGGGTAGCATTGAAAATTGGGTTGAGCAAATATTCTGTTAGTGGGACGGATTGTGAAGGAACTGCCTAGTATGGGCCAACAGGCCTGCTGCAGTGTTCCTCCTTTCTTATGTTCTTATGTTCTTATGTTCCAGGAGACTGCTGTGAAAACCAGCAACTCTTTCTCCTTGTTATCAGACGAATGTGAAGCATCCCAGCGAAGACCATCTCTACAAAGACCGTCGAGAACGTCATACACCGCCAGTCGAGGTAAGAACATTGTTTTAGTTGGGGATAGTCAGATTGTTTATGGATAGGGAATTTTGTCTTAAGGATAGGAATAGGAGGCAGAGGGTATGTTATCCTGGGGCTGGGATGAAGGATATTGTTAGCCGTCTGGACGACATCATGAGAGGTAATGGGAGCAATCCTAATATCTGTCTCAGTGCTGGAGGCAACGATGTTGGCAGACGTAGGAGTGAGAGCTGATTACAGCTATAGGTCAGCAATAGACAGAATTAGGAAGAAGGGTGGGAACCCTGTCATATGTGGTATTTGCCAAGGAGAGGAGTTGGAAATGAATGGTTGTCCAGGGCAATTGGTGTCAATTGCTGGCTGGACAAATACTGTAAGAAAATGCAGTAACATTCATTGACAACTGGGACCTCTTCTATGGCAGAAATGACATGTATGCCAGGGATGGGGTTCACTTATCTAGGTCTGGGGTGGGGGCACTGGCAACTGCAGTGGAGGGAGCTGTTAGGGCTTTAAACTAGAAAAAGTTAGTGGTATGGGTTATGGGGAAAACAGTGAAGTCCCAGTGTAGTAATGTTATAAATTCTAGGGAACTAGTAATAGGCAGAATAAGGTGGATATTGGAAAGCCAGTGGCACTAGGTGACAAGGACAGTAATAGGTATAAGGGAAAAACAGAAATGAGCAGGAAGGGTAAAGAGAAAGGAGGGTCTTTAAGTGTATATTACACCAATAGTCGTAGTGCTAGGAATAAGATGGACGAGTTGAGAGTAGTTGCAAGTACAGGTAATATTGATGTTTTGCAATAACTGAAACATGGTTTAATATGAAAAATCGGGACTTGCCTGCCGAATGTCACATTCAGGGTTTTAAATTGTTCCAAGTAGACAGAAGTATCGGGAAGGGGGTGGGGTGGCACTCTATGTCCGTGATCATTTAAATTGTTGTATAAAAATGGGTATAAAGTCTGAATTAACACATACAGAGTCTGTCTGGATAGAATTTTCAGAGGGGCATGAAAAATTGATTTTAGGTGTAATATACCGTCCCCAAACTTAGATAGGGACCAAGGGAGACTACTATGGGAGGAAATTGTTAAGGCCACAATGCACGATAACGTAGTTATTCTGGTGACTTCAACTTTAGTCAAATTGATTGGAATTTTTTGACTGGGAATTTAGAATCTAACGATTTCTTAGAAGTAGTTCAAGATTGTTTTTGAAGCAGTTTGTGACAGAACCTACAAGGGAAATAATCTGCTTGACTTAGTTTCTGGCAAACAAGGAAACCCTTGTTAATAATTTAGAAATTACTGAGGAACTCGGCGCAAGCGACCACAAATCAATTACCTTTGGCATTGAATGGAAGTTTCATAGTAGGAATAACTCAGTAACGGTCCCAGATTTTCGCTTAGCAGATTACAATGGACTTAGAGAACACTTATCATCTGTGGACTGGGGTAATGAAGAGAGCTATCAATATGACAGTTTTCTGAACACTATACATGCTGCCCAAAGAACATTTATCCCATATAAAGAAATTAGATCGAATAGAAATGACCCAAAATGGATGAATAATAGGCTCAAATATCTTTTAGGGCAGAAGAAAGGAATTTATTTAGTAAGGCCTCACCTTATCATTAGTAAGGCCTCACCTAGATCATTAGTAAGGCCTCACCTAGATCATTAGTAAGGCCTCACCTAGATTACGCAGCTCAGTTCTGGTCTCCATATTACAGAATGGACATAAATTCGTTAGAAAACATTCAGCGTAGAATGACTAAATTAATACATAGCATTAGAAATCTTCCTTACGAAGAAAGATTGAAGAAAACACATAAGCAGTATAATGTGATCCTTTATTGACAACGTTTCGCCCACGCAGTGCTTTATCGAGTCACAGACAGATCTACCTGGAAAATGAGCAACATGGAGATATATAAGGTACAGTCAGGTGGAGAATGCTGGGTCAGGTGGAGAAAGCATTCTCCACCTGAATGTACCCTATATATCTCCATGTTGCTCATTTCAGGAGATCTGTCTGTGACTCGATAAAGCCACTGCGTGGGCGAAACTTGTCAATAAAGGATCACATTATACGCTTATAAGAACATAAGAAAGGAGGAACACTGCAGCAGGCCTGTTGGCCCATACTAGGCAGGTCCTTCACATTCCATCCCACTAACAGAATATTTGTTCAACCTAATTTTCAATGCTACCCAAGAAATAAGCTTTGATAATTTTATTTACTCATGTGCAGTTCCCACTCAAATCCAACCCCTTTCACTCATGAATTTATCGAACCTAAATTTAAAACTACCCAAGGTCCTTGCCTCAATAACAATACTAGGCAGACTGTTCCACTCATCAACTACCCTATTTCCAAACCAATACTTTCCTATATCCTTTCATAAGAACATAAGAACATAAGAAAGGAGGAACACTGCAGCAGGCCTGTTGGCCCATACTAGGCAGGTCCTTCACAATCCATCCCACTAACAGAATATTTGCTCAACCCAATTTTCAAAGCTACCCAAGAAATAAGCTTTGACAATTCTACCCACTCATGCGCGAGTCCCACTCAAATCCAACCCCTCTCACTCATGAATTTATCCAACCTAAATTTGAAACTACCCAAGGTCCTAGCTTCAATAACCCTACTAGGCAGACTGTTCCACTCATCAACTACCCTATTTCCAAACCAATACTTTCCTATATCCTTTCTAAATCTAAACTTATCTAACTTGAATCCATTATTGCGGGTTCTCTCTGGAGAGATATCCTCAAGACCTTATTTATATCCCCTTTGTTAATACCCATTTTCCACTTGTATACCTCGATCATGTCTCCCTCATTCTACGTCTTACAAGTGAATGTAATTTTAGGGTCTTCAATCTTTCTTCGTAAGGAAGATTTCTAATGCTATGTATTAATTTAGTCATTCTACGCTGAATGTTTTCTAACGAATTTATGTCCATTCTGTAATATGGAGACCAGAACTGAGCTGCGTAATCTAGGTGAGGCCTTACTAATGATGTATAAAGCTGTAATATAACCTCTGGACTTCTGTTGCTAACACTTCTTGATATATATCCCAGTAATCTATTTGCCTTATTACGTACGCTTAGGCATTGCTGTCTTGGTTTAAGGTTGCTGCTTACCATCACCCCCAAGTCCTTCTCGCAATCTGTATGGCTAAGTTCTACGTTATTTAACTTATAAGTGCTTGGGTTATGGACACTCCCGAGCTTCAGAACCTTGCATTTATCTACATTGAACTGCATCTGCCACTTTTCTGACCACGAATTAAGTTTGTCTAAATCTTCCTGAAGTTCTATGACATCTATGTTTGAATCAATTATCCTACCTATCTTCGTGTCGTCGGCGAATTTGCTCATATCACTAGTAATTCCCTCATCAAGGTCATTGATATATATTATAAATAACAATGGGCCTAAGACTGATCCCTGTGGAACACCACTTGTTACAAGTCCCCATTCGGATTTAACCCCATTTATGCACACTCTCTGCTTCCTATTGGTGAGCCATGACTCGATCCATGACAGCACTTTTCCCCCAATGCCATGAGCTGCCACTTTCTTTAACAGTCTCTGGTGCGGTACTCTATCAAAAGCCTTACTAAAGTCTAAATAAACAATATCGAATTCTTTATCGTGATCAACAGCCTCAAAAGCTTTACTGAAGAAGGTTAATAAATTAGATAGGCAGGAACGGCCCCTCGTGAATCCATGCTGGGTATCATTAATCAAATTATGGTTATCTAGATGGCTTCTAATAATATCAGCTATAATTGACTCTAGTAATTTGCCTACAATTGAGGTCAGTGCCAAGGACTAGTACCTTACACTTGTCCACATTGAACTTCATCTGCCACTTTTCAGACCAAGACATTAATTTGTCCAAATCCTCCTGGAGCTCACTGGTATCCTCCTCAGAATGAATCATACGGCCTATTTTTGTATCATCAGCAAATTTACTCATGTCACTTGCAATTCCTTCATCAAGGTCATTTATGTAAATTATGAACAACAATGGGCCTAAAACTGATCCTTGTGGAACGCCACTAGTGACTAATCCCCATTCAGATTTGACCCCATTAATGGAAACTCTCTGCTTTCTATTGGTAAGCCATGCCTCTATCCATGCTAGAACTTTACCTCCTATACCATGAGCTGCCACCTTTCTTAAGAGTCTCTTGTGAGGTACTCTATCGAAGGCCTTACTGAAATCCAAGTAAACTATATCATATTCTTTATCACTGTCTACTGCCTCAAATGTTTTATTGAAAAACATCAGTAAATTTGTTAGGCAGGAACGACCTCTCGTGAACCCATGCTGAGATTCATTAATCAAATTATGTTCTTCAAGGTGACTTCTAATAATATCAGCTATAATTGATTCTAATAATTTGCCTACTATAGATGTGAGGCTTATTGGACGGTAATTTGATGGAATTGACTTATCCCCTGATTTGAATATAGGAACTACATTAGCTATCTTCCACATCTCTGGCACAATACCAGTTAGGATGGACGTATTAAACACATTTGTTAATGGCTGACTAAGTTCCATCTTGCATTTTTTAAGTACGCTGGAAAACAACTCGTCGGGTCCCGGGGACTTATTTTGCTTCAGTTTATCTATCTGTTTAGATTTAGTTTAGATTTAGAAAGGATATAGGAAAATATTGGTTTGGAAATAGGGTAGTTGATGAGTGGAACAGTCTGCCTAGTAGGGTCATTGAAGCTATGACCTTAGGTAGTTTCAAATTTAGGTTGGATAAATTCATGAGTGAGAGGGGTTGGATTTGAGTGGGACTCGCACTTGAGTTAATAGAATCTTCAAAGCTTATTTCTTGGGTAGAATTGAAAATTAGGTTAAGAACATGAGAACATAAGAAAGGAGGAACACTGCAGCAGGCCCGTTGGCCCATACTAGGCAGGTCCCTCACAATCCATCCCACTAACAGAATAATTGCCCAACCTAATTTTCAATTCTACCCAAGAAATAAGCTTTGCAGATTCTATTAACTCAAGTGCGAGTCCCACTTAAGGGAAGGGCGAGCCGTTTTCAAGAGATTTGGAAAGGAAGATTGAAAATTTTTGGAAAAAAATGTTTTGTTACCAAAAAATAGTGCATCATTCTTGCAACATTTTGGTGTTGCAAGAGTACCGCACCAGAGACTGTTAAAGAAAGTGGCAGCTCATGGCATTGGGGGAAAAGTGCTGTCATGGATCGAGTCATGGCTCACCAATAGGAAGCAGAGAGTGTGCATAAATGGGGTTAAATCCGAATGGGGACTTGTAACAAGTGGTGTTCCACAGGGATCAGTCTTAGGCCCATTGTTATTTATAATATATATCAATGACCTTGATGAGGGAATTACTAGTGATATGAGCAAATTCGCCGACGACACGAAGATAGGTAGGATAATTGATTCAAACATAGATGTCATAGAACTTCAGGAAGATTTAGACAAACTTAATTCGTGGTCAGAAAAGTGGCAGATGCAGTTCAATGTAGATAAATGCAAGGTTCTGAAGCTCGGGAGTGTCCATGACCCAAGCACTTATAAGTTAAATAACGTAGAACTTAGCCATACAGATTGCGAGAAGGACTTGGGGTGATGGTAAGCAGCAACCTTAAACCAAGACAGCAATGCCTAAGCGTACGTAATAAGGCAAATAGATTACTGGGATTTATATCAAGAAGTGTTAGCAACAGAAGTCCAGAGGTTATATTACAGCTTTATACATCATTAGTAAGGCCTCACCTAGATTACGCAGCTCAGTTCTGGTCTCCATATTACAGAATGGACATAAATTCGTTAGAAAACATTCAGCGTAGAATGACTAAATTAATACATAGCATTAGAAATCTTCCTTACGAAGAAAGATTGAAGACCCTAAAATTACATTCACTTGTAAGACGTAGAATGAGGGGAGACATGATCGAGGTATACAAGTGGAAAATGGGTATTAACAAAGGGATATAAATAAGGTCTTGAGGATATCTCTCCAAGAGAGAACCCGCAATAATGGATTCAAGTTAGATAAGTTTAGATTTAGAAAGGATATAGGAAAGTATTGGTTTGGAAATAGGGTAGTTGATGAGTGGAACAGTCTGCCTAGTAGGGTTATTGAAGCTAGGACCTTGGGTAGTTTCAAATTTAGGTTGGATAAATTCATGAGTGAGAGGGTTGGATTTGAGTGGGACTCGCGCATGAGTGGGTAGAATTGTCAAAGCTTATTTCTTGGGTAGCATTGAAAATTGGGTTGAGCAAATATTCTGTTAGTGGGACGGATTGTGAAGGACCTGCCTAGTATGGGCCAACAGGCCTGCTGCAGTGTTCCTCCTTTCTTATGTTCTTATGTTCTTATGTAATCAGCTTATTTATATCATATTTCCTAGTATGTTTTTTCCTTAAATGTATTTTTTTTGTTCTTGCTGTCATAAATAATACATGTTGCCAATTAGTGTTTTTTTTTTAGTTTTATCTCTGCAAAAATTTAATTTTTTATGATTATTTCATTAAAAACTTCTACATAGCAACATCTCTGATGCCTCCATTCAAGTGCAGGGACTCATGCCACCTCAGTGGCCTCTGGGGTCTCAACAAGTGTTGATGCATGCAACTCGCTGAGATTTAGGGTGCCATATCCATAGAGTTTCACAGAAAAAAAAATATTAATAACTCAGAAATAAGTTATTGACATTGTTTGTAATGTTTTGCGAAAAGTATTACTAGGATTGTCATGATTTTTTCACACGTTATTGAGAAATGATATCTCTACAACCACCCATGAAGGATTTTCGAAATCTTTTACAGCTTTGTTTTTATTGATTTTTTTCCCACAAAATAATGGTAAAAACAAAATCACTAACTTCAACATTTTTTATAATGGAATTTACTGACATTTTTGCTAAAAAGAATTGGGTCAACAATTATATAGCCTTTATCTTTCATCTGATCTTAACTAGAGCATTGTACATCTTCCCAATTTTGTAGAAATTTACAGGTTTTGTGACCCCTAAAATTTCGCACATTTTATATTTTTCTATCTAACCTAAAGGCAAAAAATCATAACAAAGACAGTGTATAGGTTTTTAAAAGCAGTATAAATCACTGTAAAAATCTCATTGAAATTAGACCAAAATAAAGAAAAAAACGTGAATTCATTCGCCCCTCCCTTAAATCCAACCCCTCTCACTCATGTATTTATCCAACCTAAATTTGAAACTACCCAAGGTCCTAGCTTCAATGACCCTACTAGGCAGACTGTTCCACTCATCAACTACCCTATTTCCAAACCAATATTTTCCTATATCCTTTCTAAATCTAAACTTATCCAAGTTGAATCCATTATTGCGGGTTCTCTCTTGGAGAGATATCCTCAAGACCTTATTTATATCCCCCTTATTAATACCCATCTTCCACTTATATACCTCGATCATGTCTCCCCTCATTCTTCGTCTTACAAGTGAATGTAATTTAAGGGTCTTCAATCTTTCTCCATAAGAACATAAGAAAGGAGGAACACTGCAGCAGGCCTGTTGGCCCATACTAGGCAAGTCCTTCACAATCCATCCCACTAACAGAATAATTGCCAAACCTAATTTTCAATTCTACCCAAGAAATAAGCTTTGCAGATTCTATTAACTCAAGTGCGAGTCCCACTTAAATCCAACCCCTCTCACTCATGTATTTATCCAACCTAAATTTGAAACTACCCAAGGTCCTAGCTTCAATGACCCTACTAGGCAGACTGTTCCACTCATCAACTACCCTATTTCCAAACCAATATTTTCCTATATCCTTTCTAAATCTAAACTTATCCAATTTGAATCCATTATTGCGGGTTCTCTCTTGGAGAGATATCCTCAAGACCTTATTTATATCCCCCTTATTAATACCCATCTTCCACTTATATACCTCGATCATGTCTCCCCTCATTCTTCGTCTTACAAGTGAATGTAATTTAAGGGTCTTCAATCTTTCTTCATACGGAAGATTTCTAATGCAATTATTCTGTTAGTGGGATGGATTGTGAAGGACCTGCCTAGTATGGGCCAACAGGCCTGCTGCAGTGTTCCTCCTTTCTTATGTTCTTATGTTCTTATAATTTGATTAACGATACTTAGCATGGATTCACGAGGGGCCGTTCCTGCCTAACTAATTTATTAACTTTCTTCGGTAAAGCTTTTGAGGCTGTTGATCACGATAAAGAATTCGATATTGTTTATTTAGACTTTAGTAAGGCTTTTAATAGAGTACCGCACCAGAGACTGTTAAGGAAAGTGGCAGCTCACGGAATTGGGGGAAAGGTGCTGTCATGGATCGAGTCATGGCTCACCAATAGGAAGCAGAGAGTGTGCTTAAATGGGGTTAAATCTGAGTGGGGATCTGTAACAAGTGGCGTTCCACAGGGATCAGTCTTGGGCCCATTGTTGTTTATAATATATATCAATGACCTTGATGAGGGAATTACTAGTGATATGAGCAAATTCGCCGACGACACGAAGATAGGTAGGATAATTTATTCAAACATAGATGTCAGGGAACTTCAGGACGATTTAGACAAACTCAATTCGTGGTCAGAAAAGTGGCAAATGCAGTTCAATGTAGATAAATGCAAGGTTCTGAAGCTCGGGAGTGTCCATAACCCAAGCACTTATAAGTTGAATGGCGTAGAACTTAGCTATACAGATTGCGAGAAGGACTTGGGGGTTATGGTAAGCAGCAACCTTAAACCAAGACAGCAGTGCCTAAGCGTACGTAATAAGGCTAACAGATTACTGGGATTTATATCAAGAAGTATAAGCAACAGAAGTTCAGAGGTTATATTACAGCTTTATACATCATTAGTAAGGCCTCACCTAGATTACGCAGCTCAGTTCTGGTCTCCATATTACAGAATGGACATTAATTCGTTAGAAAACATTCAACGTAGAATGACTAAATTAATACATAGCGTTAGAAATCTTCCGTATGGAAAAATAAACACATAAGCAGTATAATGTGGTCCTTTATTGACAACGTTTCGCCCACGCAGTGTGCTTTATCGAGTCAGACAGATCTGTAGATCTGTCTGTGACTCGATAAAGCCCACTGCGGATCTGTCTGTGACTCGATAAAGCCCACTGCGTGGGCGAAACGTTGTCAATAAAGGATCACATTATACTGCTTATGTGTTTATTTTTCCATTGTGTCGGTATTTTATACCATTTATTTCCATCTTCCGTATGAAGAAAGATTGATGACCCTAAAATTACATTCACTTGTAAGACGTAGAATGAGGGGAGACATGATCGAGGTATACAAGTGGAAAATAGGTATTAACAAAGGGGATATAAATAATGTCTTAAGGATATCTCTCCAAGAGAGAACCCGCAATAATGGATTCAAGTTAGATAAGTTTAGATTTAGAAAGGATATAGGAAAGTATTGGTTTGGAAATAGGGTAGTTGATGAGTGGAACAGTCTGCCTAGTAGGGTTATTGAAGCTAGGACCTTGAGTAGTTTCAAATTTAGATTGGATAAATTCATGAGTGAGAGGGGTTGGATTTGAGTGGGACTCGCGCATGAGTAAATCAAATTATCAAAGCTTATTTCTTGGGTAGCATTGAAAATTGGGTTGAGCAAATATTCTGTTAGTGGGACGGATTGTGAAGGACCTGCCTAGTGTGGGCCAACGGACCTGCTGCAGTGTTCGTCCTTTCTTATGTTCTTAACCTGCCACATAAATGCAAACTGCCAGCACATCACCACCGACAAACCCTACTACATGAACTTTAGAATATTACACTACTACATCCTAGAGGAAAACCCCATGAGTCCATGACCCCTATGACCCCCCCAACCAACATCACTCCAAGTCTGAATCAACACACACCTGAAAAAATTACCTACAACCCCATAAAACCCCCGAAACGTCCAAAACTCGGACACCCACGATACCACCCCGACCCAACCCATCCTAGCTTCAACCCTGTATACCCACTCCTAACCAACCACACATCAATCAACCAAACTATAACCTAGCCAACCCCTTCCCGATATGCCCAACCTCCCCCCTCCCCCCCACTCGACCAGTCCCCCTCGATTGGCTCCTACTTCATCCCCAAAACTTTAAAAGGGACACCACCGGCATCGTTCTATAACCCTCAGAGAAAGCCTCAACCCAAGTTCACGGTGACCAGAACTGTGCAGCATAATCTAAATGAGGCCTAACCAAAGATATATAGAGTTGAACAACCTGAGGACTTCTATTATTTATACTTCTTGATATGAAGCCAAGGATTCTGTTAGCTTTATTCCGAACACTTATGCACTGTTGTCTTGGTTTCAGATTACATAAGAACACTGCAGCAGGCCTGTTGGCCCATACTAGGCAGGTCCTTCACAATCCATAAGAACATAAGAAAGGAGGAACACTGCAGCCCCAAGAAATAAGCTTTGAAGATTATATTAACTCAAGTGCGAGTCCCACTCAAATCCAACCCCTCTCACTCATGAATTTATCCAACCTAAATTTGAAACTACCCAAGGTCATAGCTTCAATGACCCTACTAGGCAGACTGTTCCACTCATCAACTACCCTATTTCCAAACCAATATTTTCCTTTATCCTTTCTAAATCTAAACTTATCCAATTTGAATCCATTATTGCGGGTTCTCTCTTGGAGAGATATCCTCAAGACCTTCTTGTGTGCTCTCTGTCCCTTCTTGTGTGCTCTCTGTCAATCTGAAGAAGATGTCCTCTCTTGAGCTACTCTACGGGCAGCTGAAGGAAGAACTGAGGGTAGCTAAGCTTGAGATACAGCGACTGACTGAGGAAAACAAGAGGATTCGTAGTAATCCTCCTGTTGAGAATCCTCAAGCCAGGAAAGGAACCTGGACAGTGGCTAAAACGCATGGGACAAAGTTAAGGCTCAAGAGGACGGGTGGAGAGGTAGAAACAACGAAGACCCAGGAGAATGTTGTGGAAACATCGAACCCATTCTCCGTGCTACCCGATGAATGTGAGTCGACTTCTGGGAGCGTCACGACGAAAGACACAAAGGAAGGTAAAAATATTGTTGTTGTTGGGGACAGTCAGGTTAGGTACATGGATAGGGCTTTCTGTTTGATT
>WNWK01044443.1:0-15092 GCA_009830355.1 Cherax destructor | reverse complement strand
TTACTACGTTATCGTGCCTTGTGGCCTTAAAATTTCCCCCCCCAGAGTAGTCTCCCTTTTTCCCCTTTTATCTAAGTTTGGACAACGATATATCACGCCTAAAAATCTTTTTCACCCCCCTAAAAATTCACCCAGAAGACTCTGTATGTATTTTTTCCCAGACTTTATGCCCGTTTATCCCAAAATTTTAAAAATTTTCCGGACATAGAGTGCCACCCCCCCCCCTTCCCGATATTTCTTCTACTTAAAAATTTTAAAAACCCGGGAGGGAATTCACCGATGTCCCGTTTTTTCAAAAACCACATCTCAGTTATTGCAAAAACATAAAAATTTCCCCGGACTACAACTAATCCCCAACCCGCCCATCTTATTTCTAGCACTATGACAAAGTGTAATATACATATAAAGACCCCCTTTCTCTTTACCCCTTCCTGCCCCATTTTCTGTTTTCCCTTTATACCTATTACAGTCCTTGTCCCCTAGTGCCACTGACTTTCCAATATCCACCTTATTCTGCCTATTACTAGTTCCCTAGAATTCATAATATTATTATTTTTGACTTCATTTTTTTTTCCCCATAACCCATACCACTAATTTTTTCCATTTTAAAACCCCCAACACCCCCTTCCACTGCAGTTGCCAGTGCCCCCCCCCAGACCCAGATAAGTAAATTTCCCCATCCCTGTCATACATGTCATTTCTGCCATAAAAAAAGGTCCCAGTTGTAATGAATAACTGCTTTTCCTTAATTTTTTTGCCCAGCCAGAATGACCCAATTCCCCTGAAACCACTTTCCAACCCTCCCTTTTTGGAAAACATATACGGGTTCCCCCCCCTTTCCCTTTATTTTATTCACCTCCTCTGTAACCTCCCCCCCGCCAACATCTTGCCAGAACTAAAGATAATAGGTTGCCCCATTCCTTATGTCGCCCGCTAACAATATCCTCCATCCCAGCCCCGGGAAAAGAAACCCTCTGTCCCTACTTATTTTTTCAAGCAGGAGGCTCTATCCATGTACCAATCTGACTATCACCAAAAAAAATGTTCTTACCTTAAGAACAAAAGAACATAAAAAGGAGGAAACTGCAAAAGGGCCCCTGGCCCATAGGCAGATCCTTACAACCATTCCACTAACAAATTTTTCACCTAATTTTAAATGCTCCCCAAAGAAAAAGCTTTATAATTCTTTTTATTATGTGGTCCCCTAAAACCAACCCCCTCACTCATGAATTTATCCAACCTAAATTTGAAACTACCCAAGGCTCCGCTTCAAAACCCTACGGACTTTCCCCATCAACACCCTTTTTCCCAAAACCAATATTTTCCCCATATCCTTTCTAAATCAAAACTTTCCAACTTGAATCCATTTTGGGGGTTTTTTTGGGGGAGATTCTCAAGACCTTATTTTTTCCCCCTTTGTTAATGCCCTTTTCCACTTGTATCCTCGACTGTCTCCCCATTCCCTTACAAATGAATGAAATTTTGTTTTAACTTTTTCATAAAAAATTTTTCTAACTTTTTTATATTTATGCTAATTTTTTCAACGAAAATATCCATTCTGTTGGGGAACAGAACTGAGCTTTAATCTGGGGGTTTAAAAGATGTAAAAAGTTTAAAAATAACCCTAACCCCTTTTGCCACTTTTGATATAAATACCAGTAATCTGTTGTTATTACTACATTAGGCATTGCGTCTGGGTTTAAGGTTGCAATCTGTAATTTAATTTCGCCATTCAACTTATAAGTGCTTGAGTTCTGGACACTCCGAGCTTCATAACCTTGCATTTATCTACATTGAACTGCATCTGCCACTTTTCTGACCACTGAATTGAGTTTGTCTAAATCATCCTGAAGTTCCCTGACATCTACGTTTTGAATAAATTATCATACCTATCTTTGTGTCGTACGGCAATTTGCTCATATCACTAGTAATTCCCTCATCAAGGTCATTGATACATATTATAAACAACAACGGGCCCAAGACTGATCCCTGTGGCGCCACTTGTTACAGATTCCCATTGGATTTAACCCCATTAAAGCACACTCTCTGCTTCCTATTGGTGAGCCATGACTCAATCCATGACAGCACTTTTCCCCCAATTCCATGAGCTGCCACTTTCCTTAACAGTCTCTGGTGCGGTACTCTATCAAAAAGCCTTACTAAAGTCTAAATAAACAATATTGAATTCTTTATCATGATCAACAGCCTCAAAAAGCTTTACGAAGAAAAAGTTAATAAATTAGTTAGGCAGGAACGGCCCCTCGTGAATCCATGCTGAGTATCGTTAATCAAATTATGTTTATCAAGATGTTTTTTTATAATATCAGCTATAATTGACTCTAGTAATTTGCCTACAATTGAGGTCAGGCTTATTGGGCGAATGCCGGTAGTGACTTGTCCCCTTGCAAAAATAGAATTACATTAGCCATCTTCCACATATCAGACACTACACCTGTTTGAAGAGATAAATTAAAAATGTTAGATATTGGTTCACAGAGTTCCATTTTGCATTCCTAAGAACCCTTGCAAAAATAGAGCACATATCATTCTCCTTGTCAGTAAGATGCCCAGAGTTATTTTTAAGGTTACCTATCTTATCTCTAACTTTTGTTTTATAAACCTGGAAAAAACTTTTTGGGTTATTTTGAATCCCTAGCAACTTTAATTTCATAATCCCATTTAGCTTTTCTTATCCCTTTTAACGCCCTCTTAACCCTTAAACTATCCAACGTAGATATACGTTCACATGCGTGGCTGACCGAATATTTTGAGAAAAATAAATTGTTCTTTTTCTTTAAAATGAAGAGTGCATTTTGTTTGTCATTCCCACATGTTGTAATACTGCACACAATGAGTGCACAGACCCATTCTCTAATCTCTAGGCAACTCAGGCTTATCGTGGCAAAGTTAAAGCATTTGAAAAAAAAACGTAGATCTACGTTCGGGGCAGTCGCACGCGAACGTATACTCGTTTGGACAGTTTAAGGGTTAATGTCAGTATACTGATTTATAAGATGACCCTCACTTCTTTTATGCACCTATAAATTCCTTTCTTCTGCCCTAAAAGATATTTGAGCCTATTATTCATCCATTTTGGGTCATTTCTTCTTGATCTAATTTCTTTATATGGAATAAATGTTCTTTGGGCAGCCTGTATAGTGTACAGAAAACTGTCATATTGATAGTCTCTTCGTTACCCAAGTCCACAGATGATAAGTGTTCTCTAAGCCCATTGTAATCTGCTAGCGAAAGTCTGGGACCGTTACTGAATTATCCCTACTGTCATACATCCATTCAATGTTAAAGGTAATTGATTTGTGGTCGCTTGTGCTGAGTTCCTCTGTAATTTCTAAATTAATAACAAGGGTTTCCTTGTTTGCAAGAACCAAGTCAAGTAGGTTTTTTTTCCCTTGTAGGTTCTGTCACAAACTGCTTCAAAAAACAATCCTGAACTACTTCAAAAGTGATAGATTCTAAATTCCCTGTCAAGAAATTCCAATCAATATGACTAAAGATAAAGTCCCTAAATTACTACGTTATCATGCCTTGTGGCCTTAACAATTTAATCCCAAAGTAGTCTTCCTTGTTCCTATCTAAGTTTGGAGGACGGTATATCACGCCTAAAATCAATTTTTCACACCCCTCTGAAAATTACATAAGAACATAAGAAAGGAGGAACACTGCAGCAGGCCTGTTGGCCATACTAGGCAGGTCCTTCACAATCCATCCCACTAACAGAATATTTGCTCAACCCAATTTTCAATGTTCCCAAGAAATAAGCTTTGATAATTCTTTTACTCATGTGCGAGTCCCCTCAAATCCAACCCTCTCACTCATGAATTTATCAACCTAAATTTGAAACTACCCAAGGTCCTAGCTTCAATAACCCTACTAGGCAGACTGTTCACTCATCAACTACCCTATTTCCAAACCAATACTTTCCTATATCCTTTCTAAATCTAAACTTATCTAACTTGAATCCATTATTGCGGGTTCTCTCTTGGAGAGATATCCTCAAGACCTTATTTATATCCCCTTTGTTAATACCCATTTTCCACTTGTATACCTCGATCATGTCTCCCCTCATTCAACGTCTTACAAGTGAATGTAATTTTAGGGTCTTCAATCTTTCTTCGTAAGGAAGATTTCTAATGCTATGTATTAATTTAGTCATTCTACGCTGAATGTTTTCTAACGAATTTATGTCCATTCTGTAATATGGAGACCAGAACTGAGCTGCGTAATCTAGGTGAGGCCTTACTAATGATGTATAAAGCTGTAATATAACCTCTGGACTTCTGTTGCTAACACTTCTTGATATAAATCCCAGTAATCTATTTGCCTTATTCGTACGCTTAGGCATTGCTGTCTTGGTTTAAGGTTGCTGCTTACCATCACCCCCAAGTCCTTCTCGCAATCTGTATGGCTAAGTTCTACGTTATTTAACTTATAAGTGCTTGGGTTATGGACACTCCGAGCTTCAGAACCTTGCATTTATCTACATTGAACTGCATCTGCCACTTTTCTGACCACGAATTAAGTTTGTCTAAATCTTCCTGAAGTTCTATGACATCTATGTTTGAATCAATTATCCTACCTATCTTCGTGTCGTCGGCGAATTTGCTCATATCACTAGTAATTCCCTCATCAAGGTCATTGATATATATTATAAATAACAATGGGCCTAAGACTGATCCCTGTGGAACACCACTTGTTACCAGTCCCCATTCGGATTTAACCCCATTTATGCACACTCTCTGCTTCCTATAGGTGAGCCATGACTCGATCCATGACAGCACTTTTCCCCCAATGCCAGACAGACTCTGTATGCATTATTTCAGACTTTATACCCACTTTTATGCAACAATTTAAATGATCACGAACATAGAGTGCCACACCACCCCCTTCCGATACTTCTGTCTACTTGGAGCAATTTAAAACCCTGGATGTGATATTCAGCAGGCATGTCCCGATTTTTCATATTAAACCATGTCTCTGTTATTGCAAAAACATCAATATTACCCGCACTAGCAACTAATCTCAACTCGTCAATCTTATACCTAGCACTACGACTATTGGTGTAATATACATTTAAAGACCCTACCTTTTTGTCATTCGTCGTGATGTTCCCAGTAGTCGACTCACATTCATCGGGTAACACAGAGAATCGGTTAGATGTTTCCACAACAGTTTCCTGGATCTTCGTTGATTCTACCTCTCCATCCATCCTCTTGAACCTTAAGTTTGTCCCATGCGTTCCAGCCACTGTCCAGGTTCCTTTAAGAACATAAGAAAGGAGGAACACTGCAGCAGGCCTGTTGGCCCATACTAGGCAGGTCCTTCACAATCCGTCCCACTAACAGAATATTTGCTCAACCCAATTTTCAATACTACTCAAGAAATAAGCTTTGATAATTCTATTTACTCATGTGCGAGTCCCACTCAAATCCAACCCCTCTCACTCATGAATTTATCCAACCTAAATTTGAAACTACCCAAGGTCCTAGCTTCAATAACCCTACTAGGCAGACTGTTCCACTCATGAAGTACCCTATTTCCAAACCAATACTTTCCTATATCCTTTCTAAATCTAAACTTATCTTGAGGATTCTCAACAGGAGGATTACTACGAATCCTCTTGTTTTCCTCAGTCAGTCGCTGTATCTCAAGCTTAGCTACCCTCAGTTCTTCCTTCAGCTGCTGGTAGAGTAGCTCAAGAGAGGACATCTTGTTCAGATTCACAGAGCACATAAGACATGTCTTCACAGAGCTAAGTACAGGTCAGGTCTGATAGAGACCCAAGACACTGTCGGTAAACGAATTCATCGCTAAACGAGGAGCATACTATACAGGTCTCCCTCCACATTTGTCCTATCTCTTTTTAAAGCTATCCAAGGTCCTATCGAAGCTAAAACCTTGGGTAGTTTTAAATTTAGGTTGGATAAATACATGAGTGAGAGGGGTTGGATTTGAGTGGGACTTGTATGTGAGTAAATAGAATTGTCAAAGCTTATTGCTTGGGTAGCGTTTATTCTGTTAGTGGGTTGGATTTGTGAAGGACCTGCCAAGTATAGGCCAACAGGCCTACTGGAAAAATAAACACATAAGCAGTATAATGTGATCCTTTATTGACACGTTCGACGCAGTGCTTCTATCAGTCAGACAGATCTACCTTTTTCCAGGTAGATCTGTCTGTGACTTGATAAAGCCCACTTCGTGGGCGAAACGTTGTCAATAAAGGATCACATTATACTGCTTATGTGTTTATTTTTCCATTGTGTTGGTATTTTATACCATTTATTTCCAACAGGCCTACTACAGTGTTCCTCCTTTCTTATAAGAACATAAGAAAGGAGGAACACTGCAGCAGTCCTGTTGGCCCATACTAGGCAAGTCCTTCACAATCCATCCCACTAGCAGAATATTTCCCCACCCCAATTTTCAGTGCTACCCAAGCAATAAGAACATAAGAAAGGAGGAATGTGAAGGACGTGCCTAGTATGGGCCAACAGGCCTGCTGCAGTGTTCCTCCTTTCTTATGTTCTTAGGCCTGTTGGCCCATACACAAGAACATAAGAATGGAGGAACACTGCAGAAGGCCTACTGGCCCATACAAGGCAGGTCCTTATCAAAACCACCACTACCTAAGAATTTACTCCCGTACTCACGACACTTAACCCTTTGGGGGTCCAAGGGGGGTCTCTGAAACTCGTTCTCAGGGTCCACGAATTTAAAAAAAAAAAAAAATTCTTATGGAATGATAGAGAATCTTTTTCCGATCATAACGCCACAAAAATTATGAAATTTGATCGAAAACTAACGGAATTATGCTTTCGCGAAGTTAGCGGTAGCCATGACACTTACGCATCCGCGATTTCGCCCACTTTGAGCCCTATTTTCGGCACATTCCAAAGTTTCAGTCTACTAAAATAATAGCTATTTCGCTAGAACTCCATTTCTTCTATCGATTGAGTACAAGAAACCGCCTATTTACCAATTTCAACTACCCAAAATAGTGGTCAGAAAATGGCAATTTGGCCAATTTCACACAAATTTCAAACGATGCCAATTTCAAAATAGGATCCATGATAAACAAGACAGACATTCCTGGCACTAAAATAACATCTTCTCTGTTCATTAGTTACGTCTCCAGGCCCCTCTTACATTACTTTTGCTTTCCATTTTGAATTTTTATTCTCACAAAAAAATAGAAGATTTATTGTTAGGTATACAACTGCATCATTGTAAAAATGGTATAAATAATATCAGAGCACTTGTGCATGAATATTAGACTCGCCAGTTGATGTGTATTGGACGCATGGTGTGATTTGTTTACTCTTGAACATCGTCAAAAATTGAACATTTTCGCTACTTTGAGCTCAATTTCAAGGTACTTGTTATTGTCAAACCAATCAAAATCATCTTTATTTCTGTAATATATTTTCCATTCTATCAAATGAGAACAAGAAAACGAGAATACAACAATAAATACCATACGAAAATAGACTGCAAATTCGCTGTTTTAAACCAAAAACACAGAGTTTTTTTTTCCTCATTATGCACTGTGTGGTGCAGGAATTTTTTTATACTGTGCACACTGACCGCACAGACCCATTCTATCACATCTAGGCCTAACAGCCTGTTTCTGCTTGATTTGAGGGCGCTAGAATTTAGGCGTACTAGTACATCAATAACCCCAGTGCGTAAGACGTACTAGTACGACCAAAACCCCGAAAGGGTTAATCAAACCCAGCCCCTCCCACTCATATATTTGTCCAATCTCTTTTTAAAGCCACCCAAGGTCCTAGCCTCTATCACCCTACTCGGAAGATTGTTCCACGTATCTACAACTATGTTCGAAAACCAGTACTTGCCTATGTCCTGTCTAAATCTAAATTTATCCAATTTAAATCCGTTATTTCTGGTTCTTACTTGGTTCGATATCCTCAGTATTTTATTAATATCTCCTTTGTTTATGCCCATCATCCACTTGTACACCTCGATGATATCTCCCTCATTCTACGTCTCTCAGAGAGTGGAGATTCAACGCTCTAAGTCTATCTTCATACGGGAGATTTCTTATACTGTAAATCATTTTAGTCATTCTTCTCTGTATGTTCTCCAACGAATTTATATCCATTCTGTAGTAAGGAGACCAAAACTGAGCTGCATAATCCAAATGAGGTCTCACTAGTGATGTATAGAGCTGTAAAATAACTTTTGGACTTCTGTTGTTATACTTCTTGAAATAAATCCTAGTAATCTGTTAGCCTTATTGAGCACACTTAGGCACTGTTGTCTTGGCTTTAGATTTCTGCTTACCATGACTCCCAAGTCTTTTTCACATTCTGTATGATCAAGCTCTACTTCACCTAGTTTATAAATTCGAGGGATATTTTCATTACCAAGGACTAGCACCTTACACTTGTCCACATTGAACTTCATCTGCCACTTTTCAGACCAAGACATTAATTTGTCCAAATCCTCCTGGAGTTCACTGGTATCCTCCTCAGAATGAATTATATGGCCTATCTTTGTATCATCAGCAAATTTACTCATGTCACTTGCAATTCCTTCATCAAGGTCATTTATGTAAATTATGAACAACAATGGGCCTATCCATGCTAGAACTTTACCTCCTATACCATGAGCTGCCACCTTTCTTAAGGTCTCTTGTGAGGTACTCTATCGAAGGCCTTACTGAAATACAAGTAAACTACAGTCATCCCTCGGTTTTTGTGTTTAATCCGTTCCTGAGGGATGCACTAAAACTGAAACACACGAAAACTGAAACCATTTTCCCCATAAGAAATAATGGAAATTCAATTAATCCGTTCCAGAAACCCAGAAGTTTGGAAAAAAAATTTTTGGGGGGGCCTTAAAGATAGATTTACATGCACAAATGAATGAAATGAATGTGGCACTTACCTTTATTGAAGACTGATGTTGCTGGATGGAAGAGGGGAGGAGGAGAGGAAGAGACCCTATTTTTGGAAGGGAACCCCTTCCATAAGGATAGGTACCAAGTCCTTATCCGGGGTCACTTCCCTGCATGCCTGCTACACTCCCTCCCTGTCTGCTACACTCCCTCCCTGCCTGCTACACTCCCTCCCTGCCTGCTACACTCCCTGCATACCTGCTACACTCCCTGCATACATGCTACACTCCCTGCATACATGCTACACTCCCTGCATACCTGCTCACTCCCTGCATACCTGTTACACTCCCTGCATACCTGTTACACTCCTGCATTCATGCTACACTCCTGCATACCTCTACACTCCCTGCATACCTGCTCACTCACTGCATACATGCTACACTCCCTGCATACCTGCTACACTCCCTGCATACCTGCTACACTCCCTGCATACCTGCTACACTCCCTGCATACCTGCTACACTCCCTGCATACCTGCTACACTCCCTGCATACCTGCTACACTCCATGCATACCTGCTACACTCCCTGCATGCTTGCTACACACTTAAACTTCATCGTGTTTCTCACTTTCTTTACCAAAGGACTGGCACTAGGAGCTTTCTTTGGGCCCATGGTAGCTAATTTAGTAGTCACACACAATAATCAAGGCCCAAAAACAATGAATTGTTAATAAATGTTTTGTATAAACTCCTGGGGTGATGTTCACTCAAGCGTAAACAATGCTAGACTGCGTGGCAATGTGTGTGGGAGGTGCGTGGGTGGTGGCCTACGGCCTTTGTATGTGCGCGGCACTGGTGGACAGGTTCCGGACCGAGCACGAAAACGGAGGGAACACACGAAAACAGCGGGCAATTTTCCACGAAAAAACTACACAAAAACTGAAATACACGAAAATAGAGATACACGAAAACGGAGTGATGACTGTATATCGTATTCTTTATCACTGTCTACTGCCTCAAATGTTTTATTGAAGAACGTCAGTAAATTTGTCAGACAGGAACGACCTCTCGTGAACCCATGCTGAGATTCATTAATCAAATTATGTTCTTCAAGGTGACTTCTAATAATATCATCTATAATTGATTCTAATAATTTGCCTACTATAGACGTGAGGCTTATTGGACGGTAATTTGATGGAATGGACTTATCCCCTGATTTGAATATAGGAACTACATTAGCTATCTTCCACATCTCAGGCACAACACCAGTTAGGATGGACATATTAAACACATTCGTTAATGGCTGGCTAAGTTTCATCTTGCATTCTTTAAGTACCCTGGAAAACAACTCGTCGGGTCCTGGGGACTTATTTTGCTTCAGTTTATCTATCTGTTTGATAACCATGTCCCTCGTGACAGTAATATTAGCTAATTTGAATTCTTCAGGAACTGAATAATTGTTAATTTCTGGAATCTCATTTACGTCTTCTTGTGTAAAGACTGACAAAAAATAGTCATTAAATAGAGAACACATTTCCAGTTCATTATCCGTCAGCTGTCCATTCCCAATTTTCAGAGGTCCTACCTTTTTCCTCACCTTCTTCCTATACAATTAAAAGAACCCTTTTGGATTAGTCTTTGATTCATTTGCAACCTTAATCTCATAGTCACGTTTAGCCTTTCTAATCCCCTTTTTTACTTCTCTTTTAAACTGGACATATTGGTCAATAAGATTAACATCTCCTCTTTTGATGCGCCTATAAATTCCTCTTTTCTCCCCTAATAGATGTTTAACCTCCTGTTAATCCATTTGGGATCGTTATTATTTGACCTAAATTCTCTCTGGGGAATAAATATACTCTGTGCAAGTTGTACATTATTAAGAAAAAGATCATAAACGCAGATCCCATCGTAATCGTTAGCTAGATTACCCCAGTCGAGATTAGACAGATGTTCTCTAAGTCCAATACAGTGGACCCTCGGCTAACGTTCTTAATCCGTTCCAGGAGCTAGAGCTTTAGCCGAAAAAAACGTTATCCGAAGCCTTATTTCCCATAAGAAATAATGTAAATACAATTAATCCGTTCCTGATATCCAAAAATATTCACAAAAAAAAAATAATTTTTTAAAGAATAACTATAGTTTTACATACAGAAAACACACATAAATACTACATACAATTTAAAATTTATAAATAAATAATGAAATAAACATTTAAAATAACATTTACTTACCTTTATTGAAGAGACTTGCTGGCATCGGGAAGATAGGGAGGACAGGGGCAGGGCTTAGTGTTTGGAAGGGAAATCCTCACTCCCTGCACTACTGCTACACTCCTGTATGCTTGCTACACTCCTTTCATGCCTGTTACACTCCCTGCATGCCTGCTACACTCCTTGCATGCCTGCTACACTCCTGTATGCCTGCTACATTCCCTGCATGCCTGCAACACTCCCTGCATGCCTGCTACACTCCCTGCTTGCCTGCTACACTCCCTGCATGCCTGCTACACTCCTTGCATGCCTGTTACACTCCTTGCTTGCCTTCTACACTCCCTGCATGCCTGCTACACTCCCTGCATGCCTGCTACACTCCTTGCATGCCTGTTACACTCCTTGCTTGCCTTCTACACTCCCTGCATGCCTGCTACACTCCCTGCATGCCTGCTACACTCCTTGCATGCCTGCTACCTCTTGCATGCCTGCTACACTCCCTGCATGCCTGCTACACCCTTGCATGCCTGCTACACTCCCTGCATGCCTGCTACACTCCCTGCATGCCTGCTACACTCCTTGCATGCCTGCTACACTCCCTGCATGCCTGCTACACTCCCTGCATGCCTGTTACACTTCTTGCATGCCTGCTACACTCCCTGCATGCCTGCTACACTCCCTGCATGCCTGCTACACTCCTTGCATGACTGCTACACTCCCTGCATGCCTGCTACACTCCCTGCATGCCTGCTAAACTGTGTTTTTGTTGTACATCTGACAAGCTCACCCACACGTACGCCACTCTCATATTTTCAACAATCTCCTTCTTCCTTTCGATGGTGTTCCTCACTCTCTTTAGCACAGAGGTGCCACTAGGCTTCTTGGACCCATGGTGACTTATTTCACAGTGACAGTCACTAAATCACCAAAAGACACCAAATGTATCGTGAATGCTTGAAAGCGGCTGGGTATTGTTCACTCAAGTGTAACAACGCTGACTGGCGTCCTGGGAGGAGGTGCGCAAGCCCAGAGCGGGCAGACGGTCTGCAGTCGTAACGTTAGCTGAGTAAATACGCTGCCAAAAATATTGAACGTAAGCAACCTTTAGCCAAAAAATGTTATCTGGAATGACGTTAGCGGGGTCCACTGTATAATCAGCAGACGAAAAACAGGAACTTTTACCGTATTATCCCTATTCTCGTACTCCCAGTTAATATTAAAAGTAATGGAACTGTGATCACTTGTGCCAAGCTCCTCAGTGATCTCCAGATTATTTACAAGGGTTTCTTTTTTTGACAAGACTAGGTCGAGTAAATTATTACCTCTGGTAGGCTCCGTCACCCACTGCTTCAGAAAACAGTCCTGAACTACTTCCATAAAGTCACTAGACTCCAGATTACCGGTCAAAGAAGTCCAGTCAATTTGACTAAAGTTAAAATCCCCTACTATCACTACGTTTCTGTGTCTAGAAGCCCTAACAATTTCGTCCAAAAGGAGTCTCCCTCTATCGTGATCCAAACCTGGAGGTCGGTATATTACACCTAGAATCAGTTTTTCTTGACCTTCTAGGAACTCTACCCAAACAGATTCTGTTAATGATCCATCTATTTTTATGCCTGTTTTTATGCAGCAATTTATATTTTCTCGTACATATAATGCAACTCCACCCCCTTTCCCATTATATCTATCTACATGGAACAACTTAAACCCCTGAATATGACACTCAGCAATCATATCCCGACTGCTTATATTATACCACGTTTCAGTTATTGCAATGACATCAAAGTTCCCAATACATGCTACCAAACGTAATTCGTTAATTATATTTCTGGCGATTCGACAGTTAGTATAAAATACATTTATATGTATCTTCTTGTGAACCTTTTTCCCATTCAGCTTTTGTTTTACACAATTTCTGTTACTATCATTACCATGTGTTACTCGATTACTGTTATTGTTAAGATTTATGATATCAAAGCCTGAATCAATATTTTGACCCTCATTATTTACCATTTCTAAACCCATACCAAAGCCTAAATCTATATTTCAACAATCAGTATTTTCTATTTCTAAACCCATACCTCTAACTAATCCTAGTTTAAAGTCCTAACAACACCCTCAACTGAGCTAGGAAGAAAATCCACACCTGCCCTGAATAAGTGAACCCCATCCCTGGCATACATGTCACTTCGGCCATAGAAGTGGTCCCAGTTGCAAATGAATGGTACTGCATTATCCTTACAGTGTTTGTCCAGCCAGCAATTTATACCAATTGCTCTGGACAACCATTCACTTCCAACACCCCTTCTTGGCAAAATGCCACATATAAAAGGGCACCTTCCCCCCCTTCTTCCTAATTATGTCTATTGCTGTCCTGTACCTTCTAACTAAATCCTCACTTTTACGCTTGCCTACATTGTTGCCTCCAGCATTGAGGCAGATAATAGGATTGATCCCATTACTGTTCATGATGTTGTCAAGCCGGCTAACAATATCCTCCATCCCAGCCCCAGGAAAGCAATCCCTCTGTCTCCTACTCCTATCCTTCAAGCAGAATGCCCTATCCATATACCTAACCTGTTTTTACCTTCCTTGGTGTCGTTCGTCGTGACGTTCCCAGTAGTCGACTCACATTCATCAGGTAGCACGGAGAAGGTGTTCGATGTTTCCACAACAGTTTCCAAAGCAGTCTCTTTCTTCTTCATCGTTTCTACCTCTCCATTCGTTTTCTTGATCTTCAACTTCATTCCATGAATTCCGGCCACTGCCCAGGTTCCCTTCTTGACCTGAGGACTCACAACAGGAGGACTACTACGAATCCTCTTGTTTTCATCCGTCAATCGCGAATCTCAAGCTTGCTACCCTCAATTCCTCCTTAGCTGCTGGTAAAGTTGCTCAATGGACGGCATCTTGGTTCACTTCACAGAGCAAAAGTGGTTCAGTCCACAGAGAGTACCCTAGACACGTCCTCACTGAGCTAAGTACAGATCACCTACAAACACTTACAGATCACTTACGAAAAACACTTACAGATCACTTACAAAACACTTACAGATCACTTATTAAACACTTACAGATCACTTACGCTATTAGGCAGACTGTTGCACTCATCAACTACCCTATTTCTAAACCAATACTTAACTATATCCTTTCTAAATCTAAAATTATCCTTTCAAAATCCTCTCTAAATCTAAGCTTTGATAAATTTTTTTATTCACGTGCTAAAACCTTGGGTAGTTTAAAATTTGAGTTGGATAAATACATGAGTGAGAGGGGTTGGATTTGAGTGGGACTTGTACGTGAGTAAATAGAATTATTAAAGAACATAAGAACATAATAATGGATTCAAGTTGAATAAGTTTAGATTTAGAAAGGATATATGAAAGTATTGGTTTGGAAATAGGGTAGTTGATGAGTGGAACAGTCTGCCTAGTAGGGTTATTGAAGCAAGGACCTTGGGTAGTTTTAAATTTAGGTTGGATAAATTCATGAGTGAGAGGGGTTGGATTTGAGTGGGAATTGCACATGAGTAAATAAAATTATCAAAGCTTATTTCTTGGGTAGCATTGAAAATTAGGTTGAACAAATATTCTGTTAGTGGGATGGAATGTGAAGGACCTGCCTAGTATGGCCAACAGGCCTGCTGCAGTGTTCCTCCTTTCTTATAAATTAGACACATATGCAACACTTGGGTATCTTTATTGAGGAAACGTTTCGCCACACAGTGGCTTCATCAGTCCAATACAATGTAGAAAGGTGTAAGGAGAGGAGGAGTTTGAGGTAATCAGTCCCTCGGCCTGGAGTGATGTGTTCAGTCCATCAATCTTGTTAGAAATGCAGCACAAGGCCAGAGGTGGCTTATATGCTGTAATCAGGTGAAGTTGAAGCAGGAGGAGGCGGGGCATAGTGGTACCATCCACTATTGAAGTAGGTCTTCGTCAAAGGTTGGACAAGTGTTGAAGAATTCGTTTGTATCAAGATACCAAGCTGTTGCTGTGTCAG
>WNWK01044442.1:0-15092 GCA_009830355.1 Cherax destructor | reverse complement strand
TCTTCAATCTTTCTTGTAAGGAAGATTTCTAATGCTATGTATTAATTTAGTCATTCTACGCTGAATGTTTTCTAACAAATTTATGTCCATTCTTTTAATATGGAGACCAGAACTGGGGCTGCGTAATCTAGGTGAGGCCTTACTAATGATGTATAAAGCTGTAATAACCTCTGGACTTCTTTTTTAACATTTTGATATAAATCAGTAATCTATTTGCCTTATTTTTTAGGCATTGCTGTCTTAGTTTAAGGTTGCTGCTTACCATCCCCCCAAGTCCTTCCCAATCTGTATGGCTAAGTTCTACGTTTTTTTAACATAAGTGCTTGGGTTATGGACACTCCCAGCTTAAAACCCTTCATTTATCTACATTATGCATCTATTTTCTGACCAGAATTAAGTTTTGTCTAAATCTTCCTGAAGTTCATGACATCTAGTTTGAATCAATTATCCAAGAACATAAAAAAAAAGGAGGAACCCCAAAGCAGGCCTGTTTTTTGGGAGTCTCTCCTCCCACAACAGAAATTTGTCACAACTTCAATGCTACCAGAAATAGTTTGAATTTCCCCCACTCATGCTTTCCCCACCCCAAATCAACCTCTCACTCAGAATTTATCAACCTAATTAAACTACCCAAGGTCTAGCTTCAATAACCCTACTAGGCAGACTTTCACTCATCCTTTTTCCAAACCAATACTTTCCTATACCCTTTTCCCCTAAATCTAAACTTATCTAACTTGAATCCATTATTGCGGGTTCTCTTTTGGGGAGAGATACCTCAAAATTTATTTATATCCCCTTTGTTAATCCCCATTTTCCACTTGTATACCTGATCAATGCTCCCTCATTCTCTCTTACAGTGAATGAAATTTTTGGGGTCTTCAATCTTTCTTCGTAAGGAAGATTTCTAATGCTATGTATTAATTTAGTCATTCTAGCAAATTTTTCTAACAAATTTATTCCATTCTTTTAATATGGAGACCAGAACTGGGGCTCGTAATCTAGGTGAGGCCTTACTAATGATGTATAAAGCTGTAATAACCTCTGGACTTCTTTTTTAACACTTCTTGATATAAATCAGTAATCTATTTGCCTTATTACTTAATTAGGCATTGCTGTCTTGTTTAAGGTTGCTGCTTACCATCACCCCAAGCCCTTTTCCCCAATCTGTATGGCTAAGTTCTACGTTTTTTTAACTTATAATGCTTGGGTTATGGACACTCCCAGCTTAAAACCAATTTATCTACATTATGCATCTCCCATTTTCTGACCAGAATTAATTTTTGTCTAAATCTTCCTGAAGTTCATGACATCTAGTTTGAATCAATTATCCTCCCCAATTTCGTGAAAAAAATGGGGAATTTGCTCATATCACTAAATTCCCTCATCAAGGTCATTATATATTATAAAAACAAGGGCCAAACGATCCCTGTGGAACGCACTTTTTTAAAAGTCCCCTTCGGTTTAACCCCATTAATGCACCCTCTGCTTCCTATTGGTGAGCCATGACTCGATCATGAAACACTTTTCCCCCAATGCCTGAGCCCCTTTCTTTAACAGTCTTTGGGTACTCTATCAAAGCCTTACTAAATCAAATAAACAATATCGAATTCTTTATCTTGATCACTGCCTCAAAGCCTTCTGAAAAAGTTAATAAAATTAGTTAGGCAGGACGCCTGGTGAATCCATGTTGATTTATCATTAACCCAAATTATGCCTATCAGATGGCTTCTTATGTTATCAGCTATTCGACTCTAAAAATTTTTGCCTACAATTAATGTTAGACTTATTGGGCGGTAATTTGATGGTAACGACTTGTCCTGCTTTAAAAATAGGAATTACTGCAATCTTCCCTATCAGACACTACCTGTTTGAAGAGTGGGTTTAAAAAATGTTAGTTAAGGGTTCACAGGTTCAATTTTGCTTTCCCTTAAGAACCCTTAAAAAAAACTCATCAGGGCCTGGCGATTTTTTTTGCTTCAAACGATCTATCTGTTTGATAACAATTTGTGTAGTACTATTTTATCTGTTTCGGGCCCCCACTAAAATCCTAATTCTTGGGATATTATTAGTGTCTTCCTGGTGAAACCGAGAAAATAATTATTAAAATAGAGCACATTTCATTCTCTTTGTCAGTAAGATCCCCATAATTATTTTAAGGGGACCTATCTTATCCAACTTTTGTTCTCACCTGGGAAAAAACTTTTTTGGGGTTTGTTTTTGAATCCTAGCAACTTTAATTTCGTAGTCCGCTTAGCTTTCTTATCCCCTTTTCGTCCCTCTTAATGTCCCAAAATACTGATTCATTAGATAAAACCCCACCTCTTTTGATACCTATAAATTCCTTTCTTTTTTCTTTTTTAAAATTTTTGGGGCCTATTATTCATCCATTTTGGGTCATTTCTATTCGATCTAATTTCTTTATATGGGATAAATGTTCTTTGGGACCCTGTATAGTGTTCAGAAAACTGTCATATTGATAGCTCTTCATTACCCAGTCCACAGTCCCGTTTAGCTTTTCTTATCCCCTTTTAACGTCCCTCTTAATGTCAATATGTATATGTAAATTTTTATTACATATGTATATGTAATATTATTACATATATGTATATGTAATATTATTACATATTTAATATTATTATATGTATATGTAATATTTCATAAGAACATAGAACATAAGAAAGGAAACTGCAGCAGGCCTGTTGGCCATACTAGAGTCCTTCACAATCCGTCCCACTAACAGAACATCTCATAATTTTCAATGCTACCAAAATAAGCCGTAATTCTATTTACTCCCTGTCGGAAATCCCTCCCAAAACCAACCCCTCTCACTCTAATTTATCAACCTAAATTTGAAACACAAGGTCCCAGCTTCAATAACCCTACTAGGCAGACTGTTCCCCTCATCAACTACCTATTTCCAAACCAATCTCTATATCCCTTTTTAAATCTCTAGTATTTTGTAATATATTAATATGTAAAAATATTATAAAATATTTATATAATAATATTGGTAGAATTACCGACAATAGTAAGTAAAAGGACACAAAAGCAACTAATGTGACTTTTTTTTTTGTGGCAACGTTTCGCTCTCCCGGAGCTTTCTCAAAAACCGTTACTGGGTTTATATCAAAAGTGTAAGCCAAGTCCAACGGTTATATTCAGCTTTAACATCTAAATAAAAAGGGCCCCACTAGATTATGCACCCGTTCTGGTCTCCATTTTACGAATGGATATAAATATGTTAGAAAACATTCAGCCAATGACAAAGTTAATTCATAGCTTAGAAATCTTCCTTGAAAGGTGAAGACCCTTAAATTACATTCACTTGTAAGACGAAGAATGAGGGGGTGATCGAGGTTTTAAAGTGGAAGAGGGGGTATTAATAAGGATATAAATAAGGTCTTGAGATATCTCTCAAAAAGAGACACAATAAGGGAATTCAAATTGGATAAGTTTAATTTAGAAAGGATATAGGAAAATATTGGTTTGGAAATAGGGTGGTTGATGAGTGGAACAGTCTGCCTAGTAGGGTCATTGAAGCTAGGACCTTGGGTAGTTTCAAATTTAGGTTGGATAAATTCATGAGTGAGAGGGGTTGGATTTGAGTGGGACTCCCTTTGGGGAAGTTAATAGAAATCTTCCAAAGTTTATTTCTTGGGTAGAATTGAAAAGGGGGTTTGGGGAATTATTCTATTAGTGGGATGGATTGTAAAAGGACCTCCCGTAGGGGCCAACCCTCTGTCCTCCTTTCTTATGTTTTTTTATAATGAAAATAATAATACTAATAATAATAATACTACTACAATAATAATTATTATATATTTTATTTATTTTGCAGGTCATCATGACACCTGGGGCGGCTCTTGTTGTGAGTGAGGGGGCTCAGACTTGAGTCACATGACTTCATTGTCAGGTGTACACCTCTCTCAGCCTATATATACTTTCATTATAATCACTGTTTTTTGAAGTCATCAAGATCATGATCTAACATTTGCTATCATATTTTCCTAGTTTTTTTTAAGTGTCTATTTAACCCAATTTGCGAAGCCCAGCAAAGACCATCCAAACAACTATTACTAGTAAAGGTAAGTTTATTGTTATAGTTATAGGAAAAATGGTGACCACTAACACTTCTTAGTTTAAACTATTATTATAACTCACGCAGGACCCACATTAATACCATTAGCAACTTAACACGTCAATGTTTTCACAAAATCAATCTATAGCTTAAACATCTCATAATTGATGAAACTGAGACATATGCAACATCTGGGCATCTTTATTGTAGATGTTTCGCCATCAGTGGCTTTATGAATACAAATTCTAGCACGGTGATCTTCACACCAACTCCAAGACTGAGCAACTCATCACCACATTTTTAGTATATAGTTCTACTGTCTTCAAATTATATCCTAGAATTTGTATTGATGAAACTACTGGATGGTAAAGCGTCTACAATAAAAATACCCAGATATTGCACGTCTCTAATTTTCATCTTGTCGGTGTTTGTATACCATTCCTGTACAATACTATATAATAATAATAATAATAATAATAATAATAATAATAATAATAAATAATAATAATATGCAGATAATATATTTTATTTATTTTGCAGGTCATCCTGACATCTGGTTGTATCAATACTTCAGGTATCCGCACAATATTCTGGTACTTGTAGTGTCAATATCACTGTTACAAATCTGAAGGTTCTGTAGCATTAATACAGTGACTACACTAAAAACATATTTTAAAAGTAAATTAATATAAGGGAATATCTTTACTCATTATGTTTAAAACACCTGAAAAACTGTGTTTTGAGGCAATGCAACGTAGAGGTGTTGATCAACATTCACCTCCTGCAACAATCTTCTTCTCAAGAACCTCAGTGCGTATCTCTAAAAGAGTTTTCTGATAAATGCAATTTACTACAACACAAGAGAACTCATACTGGAGAGGAAACCTTATCAATGCTCAGTGTGTCTGAAAAACTTTTTCCAAAAGTCACATTTAGTACGTCACATAAGAATTCATACTGGAGAAACCATATCAGTGTTCAGTGTGTCCGAAAAACTTTTCTCAAAGTCTGAGTTAGTACGTCACATAAGAATTCATACAGGAGAGAAACCATATCCGTGTTCAGTGTGTCAGAAAACTTTCCTCAAAGTCTGAGTTAGTACAACACATAAGAACTCATACTGGAGAAACCATATCCGTGTTCAGTGTGTCGAAAACTTTTCTCAAAAGTCTGAGTTAGTACAACACATAAGAACTCATACTGGGAAAACCATATCCGTGTTCAGGGGTCTGAAAAACTTTTCTCAAAAAACACATTTAGTAAATCCATGAGAACTCATACAGGAGAGAAACCATATCAGTGTTTAGAATGTATGAATAACTTTTCTCGAAAATCAACATTAGTAAATCACATGAGAACTCATACTGGAAGAAACCGTATCAGTGTTCAGTGTGTCCCAAAAACTTTTCTCAAAAGTCTGAGTTAGTACGTCACCTAAGAACTCATACTGGAGAGAAGCCATATCAGTGTTCAGTGTGTCTGAAAAACTTTTCTCAAAAACACATTTAGTAAATCACGTGAGAACTCATACAGGAGAGAAACCATATCAGTGTTTAGAATGTATGAATAACTTTTCTCGAAAATCAACATTAGTAAATCACATGAGAACTCATACTGGAGAGAAACCGTATCAGTGTTCAGTGTGTCTGAAGACTTTTCTCAAAAATACATTTAGTAAATCATATGAGAACTCATCGGGAGAGAAACCATATTAGTTTTCAGTGTGTCTAAAAAACTTTTCTCTAGAGTCTGGCTTAGTAAGTCACCTGAGAACTCATATATCATTAAAATAAATAAATATATCAATATTCTTGTCTGGTTTTTCTAAAGATGACAACCTAAATTATGACTTGTCTGTTTTGCATGCTGCTGGTGATATTTATGAAAATAAACAATCCATTAATTCCTACCCACAGTTTTACTCTACCACAATAACACCTTGATGGCCTTCTGAATGTCACTTTTAAGATAAGTTTTTTTTTCTGTGTGTCATCTGGTCTTCAACTTCCAGCTGCGGTGTCGCATCTGGAACATTCTGTCTCTGTGCACCTTGTCAATTCCTCTCAGTATTTTATATGTCGTTATCATGTCCTCCCTTTCTCTCCTGTCCTCCAATGTCGTCAGGTCGATTTTCTTAACCTAGTCGTGTTGCAAACCTTTGTACTTTCTCTAGTTTCTTTATGTGCTTGGCTAGGTGTAGGTTCCAAACTGGTGCTGCATACTCCAGTATGTGCCTTGGTCAAAAGAGACATTCAGGTGTGTGCTGATAATCCTTTATTTAGATACAACATAGCGAATGCTCCTAGCTACAAAAGAAACAAATTACAGAATTAGGATGCACAACCTGACTAGATAAGCGCACATTGTACCTTCTACTCTAATATATTATTAATTGTACACTGTATGGACGGAAATCTATAGTGTGTACCATTCCGCTACTGGTGTTCCGACGAGTTAGTCTAGATAACAGAGATAACAGTGGTGGCAGCGGTGTTCAGTGTACATTCAACTCTTCCCTCAACAGCTCGATTGGCGAGACACCCCATTTTGCCTTGTACGGCTATGATAAGCATTTACCGTACGAAATCTTGTTTGCTCTGCCTAGTCCAACCTATGACACCGATAACACCACCGGTATAGTTAAGATGCGGACCACACAGCTTGTCTTCCAGCGAGTACGTGAGAACCTAATAAAAGCCACAGATAGGTTCACGTCTGATCGCAATGCCCACGCAAAGGGAAAAGAAAGGTGGAACAAGGTTGCAAAGTTATGTTGTTCAACCCGACCCAGACCCCTGGTATGCATAAACTTGTCCCCAAGTTTGTCGGTCCTTACCGTGTCCTACGACAGCTCCACGGCAATAAGTTCGGGGTGAGGGAGATAGGCTATCGGAACTATCAGAGCTCACCTTGACCACATGAAGTATATTGATCATGTGCAAGCTGAAGCAGAGCTGGAATCGCGGGCATTGCAAAGCCACAATCAGACTCAAACTAGTGACAACCTGTCTAGTTCTTCACCCGCTACCACTACGACAGATGACAGTCCTGTAAGGCTCCATACTTATGGCCTGAGACCCAGGACAGCAGTACATTTCTGTGACATTGACATACCTACTGACTTGTCCGACTCCTACGCTAGCTACGCTAATTGTTTGCTTGCAGAAATGGGGATTAATGGCATACATTGTATAGTTAGTAAATAATGGAGTCAGGGTGGACAACACCATGTAAATATGTAAAATTTATTCTAGCAGGGTACCCGTAGTATAATGAAATCCATGGAAATAATGTTATTGTGAGTATGTGCCCCCAGTGTGTCTTGTAAAGCCTGAATAAAGGTAAGGGCAGTATCGCCCTTTTGAGTTAAATGTCACACCTTAGGAAATGCTACTGTCAGTCATTGTTTGCAGATGTGAGGATGGTACAGCGCTCAAGGATGTGCAGTCAAGTTGATGTCTGGCCCTGTGGACAACCTGCATATAGAAGACTCTAGTTCCTGTGCCAACATCGGCTTGTTCTGTCCTCCGTCCAGCTGTACGGGAAGGCCGATTTTCTCTTCCCCGACTCTCGAAGTGGGAGAGTTTTCCGGCTCGCACCGGCAATATTCTGATTGTAAATGTCAGGTGACCGGAAGCCAGTTTCCCCTGGGTACTTTTGTTTGCTCGTTTACAGGCGGCAGTATTGTCGTGTCGAGAAGACACGCGGTAGGTGGCCGAGCTGATGTAAACAGCCTATTCGTAGGCTCTTTCAAACTGTGCGGCACTACGGTGCTGCCATCTATAGGCGTATCAAGGTTGGGCTGAACAGCCATGTTTCTTCCTCACTCTTGCGGCCTACTTCACTGAAACAGGTCCTACCTGGCTGGCTTCCGGTCTCCTCACATACCCTCTGTACCCTCATGTACACTTGCCCTATTCGACAATAAACCCAAGCCTAGTCTACGGCCGTATCACTTCACCATTGCTCACATCAGAGTCTGGGATATGAGTAAATAACAGTTTCCTCTTTCGTTCTGGTACAATTGAGCGTGAACAAGATGCAACAGCACCGGAGGTGGAAGGCTGAGGGTCGTCTAGGTTTTCTTCAATATTTCCGGTATTATGGTCATTATGGTCAAAACCTTGAAACTCATCAACTCTGACACTCCCATCGGTGTTAGAATTGTCACTGATGAACAAAAGTGTCCCAATTCGCCGAGGAGTGAGGAGTTTCTTACCGCCAGGCATGGTGAAGAATGTGTACTAACATGGCGTTCCCACAATGCACCACTGGCTCCCCGATTTTTTTCCTACTGCGCACACTGACCACGTAGACCCATTCTCTCACTACTAGGCCTACCAGCCATTTTGCACTTAATTTGAAGGCGCTAGAATTTATGTGTACTAGTACGTCAATAACCCCAGCGCGTAAGCCATACTAGTATGTCAATAACCCCAGCGCGTAAGCCATACTAGTACGTCAATAACCCTTTGAAAAACTTCTTTTTACACTGCCAGGATGGAAATGAGTTAGAAGTGTGATAGGGGAAGCCGGACTATGAAGTGAGGAGTGACGGGAGTTTACGAAGTAAGGGGACAAGTGAGGGGTAATCCGGGTATGTGATAACAGAAAATTTACTAGTAACCAGTGGTGATTTCTAGAGTAGCTACTAGGCATTGCTAGGTGTCTGATAGGATCAGTGGTTTCTTTTTAATAAAAAGTAAAGAAAAGAAAACAAATTTCTGTTGTGAAATGATAAAGAGTGAAGAGTAACTATGGCTGGCATCAGAGGGGTTCAGGCTGCCATAATATTTATCATTATTGTGCATTTCTCGAAAGAAGGAAATCAGTCATGGGGTCTGGAAAAGGTGAATGAGGTGATAGCTCCCTGGAAAGTGAAAGCCCAACAGTGGCCATCATACCAGAAACGTAAGTGCCACTATCGCCGCAAGGTTTGGCAACACCCACATCTCCAAAACAAAACAGTGGCGCACAGCTTTTATAGTGGCTCTATTAAGTGGCGATATTCATACTAATCCAGGACCTCAATCTATGGTACAGGTGCAAAACAGACAGATAAGTCATGGTGATAATGACAGTCTAGTTGCTAGTAATGATAACAACACTATATGTAATGCACAGACAATAGAACCATTATTATCTCAGACACCACCAGACATTTGTATACACTGTACTAAGGTACGAAAGAAGAACAGTAAACATACCATATGTAAGAGATGTATGGGGTGGGTGCATAATGGATGTGTGTTCAATTATGGTAATGGTGCCAGATTTCATTTTGTTTGTAACAAATGCACTTTGGCACAGTTACCCTTTAGCAATGATGACATTCATTTTCCTATTTTTAATGCTAATGACCCCTTGCCATTTATTGATGATTATGATTGTCTTAGGAAAACAGGCCTTCACTTTATTCATGTCAACGCAAGATCACTTCTTCCAAAATTGGCAGAGATTAGGATTCTAGTTAACAGAACTAGAGCGGCAGTTATATCCATCACGGAATCCTGGTTGGATGATACGGTGACTGACGACGAGGTCAAAATAGAAGGTTACAATATAAAACGCTTAGATAGGAATAGAAAAGGTGGTGGGGTATGTGCCTACATAAAAAACGACTTAGCCTATAATCCAAGACCTGATTTAAATGACAATAAACTGGAGATTCTATGGTTTGAAGTGTTGCTTCCCAAGACCAAACCCATCTTAGTAGGAACTAGTTATCGCCCTCCCACCCATGACCAGTTCTTAGAGGACTTTTCGAGAGTCTTGTCAGGACTTGATAACAATGACGAGATAGTAATATTAGGAGACTTCAACATCTGTTTTCAACAGCAAAATAACGGGCTATGTAAAAGATATAAGCAAATTCTGGATTTAAAGTGTTATACACTAAACCAACTAAATATACTAACTTAAAACACTACACATGACCTTACAAACAAAACGTCTTTATTGCTCCACTCCACAAAGAAAGTATATCACAAAACAATATGAGCATATATATCCCTGACAAAAAGATAAAGGAAACTTCCAACAAATAAAACATGTCATATCAAACATGGTAGTCATTTCTCAAAACTCCAATTATCTTACCCATCTAACCCCCCCCCCTAAGTGCCTAAAACACATGTACCCTGGAAACCTAAACGATGCACTGTGAGCATCCCCTACACAACTTTTTAAAACCATATGTACAATACATATAAATACAAGGCCCACAAGACCTATAACATAACATTGACATACTAAAAATGAAAGTTACAAAAACCCCATTACCTCACAGTACCATACAAAACATCTCACCTAAACTTTACAATGTTATACCATCACATGAAAAACAACACAGACACCACACTCACACACACCCAACATACATTCTAGGTCATGGGAACCTGTCTTACCAGTACTCATGGAAAAAAACCTGGCTCCACACACAGGAGGTGCCTCCACGCCGTGTTGACGCCCACGGTAAGGAACAGGTGAGATACCCCTGACACCCCCAAACCTACCCCCATCTACTACCGAGTCCCCCACACCCACAGACGTTTTAAAAAAGCCGCCAGACAACCACATAGAAACTGCCTGAATGATGAAGCATCAAAAACCAAACCACCCACCTATCCCCTGACACCCCCATAAAAAAAACCCTAGATACAGCCACACACACTCTTTGAACACCCCCACCTCCAGCTACCCTGACCAACCCTCTCACTCGTCTACCGCACCCTCCCTTTCCCTAATAAAATTGTGACAGTAAGATTCCAATATCCCAGAGGAAAAGCCTTACACCATCTCCCTTCATAAACCACTTGATTACGACACCGAGTCCTGTAAAACCCTGCCGCCGAAGCTCTAATGCAGACGTCACCCGGGGCCTCTCTCATGCTCCATGAAATATGCATGAATTCTACCACCAAATACGCTACCGCCCGTCGTACATCCTCAGGACAAACCCCCACATCTATACTTAAAGCTCTTATGGTCGACAAACCCCCCGTCCCTACCCTTTTCAATACTCCACTAAACCATTCCCTAACCCCACCCAGCAAATTCGCTGATGACACGAAGATAGGTAGGATAATCGATTCAGACGTAGATGTCACGGAACTTCAGGAGGATTTAGACAAACTCAATTCCTGGTCAGAAAAGTGGCAGATGCAGTTCAATGTAGATAAATGCAAGGTTCTGAAGCTCGGGAGTGTCCATAATGACAAAGTGAATTCATAGCATTAGAAATCTTCCGTATGACGAAAGATTGAAGACCCTTAAATTACATTCACTTGTAAGACGAAGAATGAGGAAGACATGATCGAGGTATATAAGTGGAAGATGGGTATTAATAAGGGGGATATAAATAAGGTCTTGAGGATATCTCTCCAAGAGAGAACCCGCAATAATGGATTCAAATTTTCTCAAATTTTCTCTCGGTTTTCACTCAGGAAGACACTAATAATATCCCAAGAATTAGGTATTTTAGTGGGCCTGAAGAAGATAAATTATGTAGTATCACAGTCACTAGCGAAATGGTTATCAAACAGATGGACCGTTTGAAGCAAAATAAATCGCCAGGCCCTGATGAGCTTTTTCAAGGGTTCTAAAGGAAGGCAAAATTGAACTCTGTGAACCCTTAACTAACATTTTTAACCTATCTCTTCAAACAGGTGTAGTGTCTGATACGTGGAAGATGGCTAATGTAATTCCTATTTTTAAAGCAGGGGACAAGTCTTTACCATCAAATTACCGCCCAATAAGTCTAACATCAATTGTAGGCAAATTATTAGAGTCGATTATAGCTGATAACATAAGAAGCCATCTCGATAGGCATAATTTGATTAATGATACTCAACATGGATTCACCAGGGGCCGTTCCTGCCTAACTAATTTATTAACTTTTTTCAGTAAGGCTTTTGAGGCAGTTGATCATGATAAAGAATTCGATATTGTTTATTTGGATTTTAGTAAGGCTTTTGATAGAGTACCACATCAGAGACTGTTAAAGAAAGTGGCTGCTCACGGCATTGGGGGAAAAGTGTTTTCATGGATCGAGTCATGGCTCACCAATAGGAAGCAGAGGGTGTGCATTAATGGGGTTAAATCTGAGTGGGGATAAGAACATAAGAAAGGAGGAACACTGCAGCAGGCCTGTTGGCCCATATTAGGCAGGTCCTTCACAATCCGTCCCACTAACAGAATATTTGCTCAACCCAATTTTCAATGCTACCCAAGAAATAAGCTTTGACAATACTACCCACTCATGCGCGAGTCCCACTCAAATCCAACCCCTCTCACTCATGAATTTATCCAACCTAAATTTGAAACTACCCAAGGTCCTAGCTTCAATAACCCTACTAGGCAGACTGTTAAACTTATCTAACTTGAATTCATTATTACGGGTTCTCTCTTGGAGAGATATCCTCAAGACCTTATTTATATCCCCTTTGTTAATACCCATTTTCCACTTGTATACCTCGATCATGTCTCCCCTCATTCTACGTCTTACAATTGAATGTAATTTAAGGGTCTTCAATCTTTCTTCGAAAGGAAGATTTATAATGCTATTTATTAATTTAGTCATTCTACGCTGAATGTTTTCTAACGAATTTATGTCCATTCTGTAATATGGAGACAAAAACTGAGCTGCGTAATCTAGGTGAGGCCTTACTAATGATGTATAAAGCTGTAATATAACCTCTGGACTTCTGTTGCTAACACTTCTTGATATAAATCCCAGTAATCTATTTGCCTTATTACGTACGCTTAGGCATTGCTGTCTTGGTTCAAGGTTGCTGCTTACCATCACCCCCAAGGCCTTCTCGCAATCTGTATGGCTAAGTTCTACGTTATTTAACTTATAAGTGCTTGGGTTATGGACACTCCCGAGCTTTAGAACTTTGCATTTATCTACATTGAACTGCATCTGCCATTTTTCTGACCAGGAATTGAGTTTGTCTAAATCCTCCTGTAGTTCACTGACATCTACGTCTGAATCGATTATCCTACCTATCTTCGTGTCATCAGCGAATTTGCTCATATCACTAGAAATTCCCTCGTCAAGGTCATTTATATATATTATGCCTGGAAAAATAAACACATAAGCAGTATAATGTGATCCTTTATTGACAACGTTTCGCCCACGCAGTGGGCTTTATCGAGTCACAGACAGATCTACCTGGAAAATGAGCAACATAGAGATAATATGGGTACAGTCAGGTGGAGAATGCTGGGTCAGGTGGGAAAGCTGCATGTGAGTCTTAAAAGTAGTGTGAAAACATAGTGTGATTCTTAAGGACCTGCAGTGTACCATTCTTGAGTTCTAGGTGGGAATTTCGTTGAAGAAGTTTCTTGGCAATAGGTTCAGCTATGTTGTAGAAGCCGTTGTTCTGGTTGAAATTGTTGGACATACAGATGAGTGATGATTCTAGATTCTTCGGTATTGCGTGTTGTCTTCTCTGGCGATGAGTCTTGCGTTTCTGTAGTTGATAAATGGTTGTGTAAATTTCGGTGTTGAACACAGGCATTTTTGAGTCGTCAGATCTGCCTGATACTGGTGTTCTGAAATGCGGTTTGTAGGTCTCTGGATGTTCCCAACGATAATTTGCTGCAGCCATTCAAGGATTGTGTATACCCCTGCCGTGTATTGAAGCTTTTCCTGTCTGTTACTGGTAATGTCCTATGGTGGTGGATGGAGGTGGATACTCGAATGAGGTCTTAGAAAATGTTGAAACTTGTTGGAAATGGAGTTGGTGGAGGACTATGTATCTCTTCTAGCAGTGTCTTTCTGGGTGTGTTGAAGATGTTTAATGCCCGTCGTCTGCAGTAATTATAGGCTTTTCCTGCGCGCACTCAGAATCTGCAGCAGTGAGTTCCTTGAAGAAGAATGCTCCTCATTGAACAAGTTTTTTCCAGACTTCACTATCCTCGTCACTTCATTAGAGACTGCAGACGACGGGCATTAAACATCTTCAACACACCCAGAGAAGACACTGCTGAGAAGAGATACATAGTCCTTCCCACCAACTCCATTTCCAAACAAGTTTCCAACATTTTTCTAAGACCTCATTCCGAGTATCCACCTCCACATCCACCACCATTAAGGACATTACCAGTAACAGACAGGAAAAGCTTCAATCCACGGCAGGGGTATACACAATCCTTGTAATGGCTGCAGCAAATTATACGTTGGGAAATATCCAGAGACCTACAAACACGCATTTCAGAACACCAGTATGCAGGCAGATCTGACGACTCAAGAAATGCCTGTGTTCAACACCGAAATTTACACAACCATTTAATCAACTACAGAAACGCAAGACTCATCGCAGAGAAGACAACACGCAATACCGAAGAATCCTAGAATCATCACTCATCTGTATGTCCAACAATTTCAACCAGAACAACGGCTTCTACAACATAGCTGAACCTATTGCCAAGAAACTTCTTCAACGCTATCCCACCTAGAACTCAAGAATGGTACACTGCAGGTCCTTTAAGTCACACTATGTTTTCACACTACTTTTAAGACTCACATGCAGTTTCTCCACCTGACCCAGCATTCTCCACCTGACTGTACCCTATATATATCTCTATGTTGCTCATTTTCCAGGTAGATCTGTCTGTGACTCGATAAAGCCACTGCGTGGGCGAAACGTTGTCAATAAAGGATCACATTATACTGCTTATGTGTTTATTTTTCCATTGTGTCGGTATTTTATACCATTTATTTCCATATATTATGCCTATCGAGATGGCTTCTTATGTTAACAGCTATAATCGACTCTAATAATTTGCCTACAATTGATGTTAGACTTATTGGGGTAATTTGATGGTAACGACTTGTCCCCTGCTTTAAAAATAGGAATTACATTAGCCATCTTCCACGTATCAGACACTACACCTGTTTGAAGAGATAGGTTAAAAATGTTAGTTAAGGGTTCACAGAGTTCCATTTGCATTCTTAAGAACCCTTGAAAAAGCTCATCAGACCTGGCGATTTATTTTGCTTCAAACG
>WNWK01044441.1:0-15092 GCA_009830355.1 Cherax destructor | reverse complement strand
GAAGTCACTCTGTCTCGTTCCATTTTTTACATGTCCAAACCCCCCCAAAAACCCCCCCCCCAGCTTTTGGACAATCGTTTTGGTGATCCCGCCCCTCCCCCAAAATTTTCCCAAACCCCCGGGGAATTTTTGCATTATATTCACCCCACTTTGCCCCAGACATGACATCTCCACTCCCCCCAAACCTTCCCCTTTGTTGCAACATTCATCACCCATGCTTCACCCCCTATAAGGGTTGGTATAACTATACTCAAATTCCCCCTCTTTTTTGGACAAGGTTTTTGTTCCACAGACTCTGAAGTGCTCCACCCCCCCTTTTTTCCCCCTCATCAATTCTATGATTCCCCCATCCTTCATAGACCCACCCGCCGACATGTCCACTCCCAAATACCTGAATACATTCACCCCCCCAACTTTCCCCCTCCAATCTGATACCCAATCTTTCGTCACCTATTTTTTTTTGTTACCCCTCATCCCCCCTTACTCTTTCCTATATTAATTTTCAATTTTTTTTTTTTTACACACCCTACCAAATTCATCCACCAACCTCGGGGGGGTTCTTTCAGAACCCCCCAAAAAAGGCCTTTGTCATCAGAAAAAAGCAATTGGAAACTACTTTGTATTTGCTTCTTTTTTTTTTTAGCCCAACACCTCCCTTCCAAGACCCCCCATTCACTTCTCTTTCAACCCCATCTATAAATATATTGAACAACCACGGTGACATCCCCATCCTTGTTAAGGCCCATTTTTTCTGTTAAATAATTTTTTCAGAAATATATTTTTTCAGTTCTGTCTGACACTGTGTACGGCTTTAACGTTTCACTAGGGACAGGCGGTCCCAAAAATTAAACTTGTGTAGAGATATGAGGGCTTTAATTATTTAAGTTATTCTTGTCTGCTTGCAAGCGAAAAAATGCAATAAAATGTTACAACCTATTATGTAGAAGTAACTTTTGTACAATGTATTATGAGAACAGATTAAATAAATTAAGAGGTGACATGAAACAGACCTGGAAAACCCTATCTGAAATTCTTGGAACTAAAAAAAATATCCAGAAACATAACAATCAAACTGACAAACCCAGATGAACCCCTGCTGAACCCCTGCGGAACCCCTGCTCCCACCATCTGAAACAGCAAACAGACTAAAACTTTTCTTCTCCACAATAGGAAAAAAGTTGGCAAGCAAAATTCCAAGTTCAAACACTCCACCTAACGCCTACCTCACTGGAACCTACCCGAATACACTATTCCTAGCTCCGACCAACCCAACAGAAGTCTCGCTTGTTATTAACACATTAAAAAACAAGGCAGGAGATCTAAATAACTTACCACCTTTTATATACAAAAAAGCTTCTCAAGTACTATCACCAATTATTGCAACTCTCTTTAACAAATCCATTGAATCATCCACCTTCCCATCAATACTCAAAATAGCGAGGGTCAACCCCATACATAAAGGAGGAGATCAAACAGACCTGAATAACTATAGGCTAATATCTAACTTACCCCTTCTCTCTAAAATCTTTGAAAAGTTAATTCATAGGCAAATCTATTCCTACCTCATCTCCAACAACATACTCAACCCCTGTCAATTTGGTTTCAGGCCTAATAAAAACACAAATGATGCTATCATACACATGCTAAAATAATATACACCGCTCTTGAAAAAAAAGAAATCCGACTGGGAATCTTCATTGATTTACGTAAAGCTTTTAATACAGTTGACCATGATCTGTTACACTTAAAATTATCACACTATGGTATAAGAGGGCACTCCCTCAACTACCTAAAGTCATACTTTAGCGACAGAAGCCAATATGTGTAAACAAATGGAGCTAACTCTTCACACAAACAATTACAGTTGGTGTCCCACAGGGAAGTGTTCTTGGCCCACTTCTCTTTCTCATTTACATAAACGACCTACCAAATGCATCTCAACTACTCAAACCCATACTATTTGCAGATGACACTACATACGTCTTCTCTCACCCATGCCCAGTCACACTAGCCAACACTGTAAATGCTGAATTACAGAAAATATCTACCTGGATGATGACTAACAAACTTACTCTCAATGTTGACAAAACCTATTTCATTCAGTTTGGGAACAGAGCTACAAATGTTCCACTTAACATAATGATAAACGGATCACTTGTCACAAAACTCACAGAGGGAAAATTCTTAGGAATCCACCTTGACAGTGGCCTCAAATTTCAGACACATATACAACAAATTTCCAAGAAAGTCTCAAAGACCGTAGGAATACTATTCAAGATAAGGTACTATGTTCCACAACCAGCTCTCCTTTCCCTTTATCACTCACTTATTTACCCTAATCTCACCTATGGAATCTGTGCATGGGGCTCATCAACAATAAATCATCTCAAACCATTAATAACACAACAAAAGGCTGCAGTCCGAATGATTACAAATTCCCATTCTAGACAACATACTCCACCAATATTCAAAAGTCTGAACTTACTCAACATAAAAGACATCCATACTTTTTACAGTGCCTATTACATACATAGAACACTAAACTCAAATATTAACCCACAACTCAAAATTCTCCTAACCAACCTTAACAGGACACATGAACATAGCACAAGGCATAGATCACACTATGCAAAAACGCAATGCACATTAAAGGCCCAAAAAATTGGATTTATTACCTATGATTTCCAAAGAAACCTGGTCTGTTCATCAATTCAAAACTCTGCTAAAAACCACCTACTCACCCAAAACTAAATACCCACTACTACTCCCCTAGCCTCAAAACCCCTTACATAATTGCTCAAAGAAAAAATAATATATCAAACATAATCTAGTACAAATATTGAAACTTATACCTGATAATGTTTAAACCTGTTATACCTCATAATGTATAAACCATTTATAATTAATACAACCTAATCTAACTTTGTTCCTACAGCATTACCAAATAAAGAAATCCATTCTCATGTAGCCTTGTGCTCCTTGTAACTCATCTAATGACCATATAAACTGTTATTGCAACACAAATTATTGATTTGATTTGCTTAATCTGATTTAATAATTTTATTAATACAAATAATAAATTATTATGTTGACATATAAAACTGTAAATGATCCAAAATTATAAAACTATTATGTTTCAAAAATGTCAAGTTCAAATTATGTTCAAATTTCATACCTTAAATACTCAACTATACTTATATTGTAAACTGTTTACTATAATTCTTACCATTTAGTTTTAAGTTAATTTTAAGTCTGCCAACAATGCTCTGCATATTAGGGGCTTTTGGCATGTACACCTCTTGTAATCTCATAACCCATTGTAAATCTTTGTATCATGTCACAGTAAACTACAGTGGACCTCCGAGTTTCGTAAAAACTTCACTCCTGAAGTCTGCTCAAGTGCCATTACCCCCAAAAATACACTTCCACAAGAACTTACAAAGTTATACTTACATAATTGCACGATTTCCGGGGTATTCGTTAACCGAGGGTCCACTGTATTATTATTATTATTATTATTTTATTATTATTATTATTATTATTATTATTATTATTATTATTATTATTATTATTATTATTATTATTATCATTATCATTATTATTATTATTATTATTAGTATTATTATTATTATTATTATTATTATTATTATTATTATTATTATTATTATTAATATGACAGTTTTATAGGTTTTCTTACAGCAGGACTGAAGCCACTGTGGTTCAGTAGCTATGGGCACAGATGGTACTATGTAGCTATGGCAGCAGGACTGAAGCCACTATGGTTCAGTAGCTATGGCAGCAGGACTGAAGTCACTATGGTTCAGTAGCTTTGGCAGCAGGACTGAAGCCACTATGGTTCAGTAGCTATGGCAGCAGGACTGAAGCCACTATGGTTCAGTAGCTATGGCAGCAGGACTGAAGTCACTATGGTTCAGTAGCTATGGCAGCAGGACTGAAGTCACTATGGTTCAGTAGCTATGGCAGCAGGACTAAAGTCACTATGGTTCAGTAGCTATGGCAGCAGGACTGAAGTCACTATGGTTCAGTAGATATGGCAGCAGGACTGAAGTCACTATGGTTCAGTAGCTATGGCAGCAGGACTGAAACCACTATGGTTCAGTAGCTATGGCAGCAGGACTGAAGTCACTATGGTTCAGTAGCTATGGCAGCAGGACTGAAGCCACTATGGTTCAGTAGCTATGGCAGCAGGACTGAAGTCACTATGGTTCAGTAGCTATGGCAGGAGGACTGAAGTCACTATGGTTCAGTATTTATGGCAGCAGGACTGAAGTCACTATGGTTCAGTAGTTATGGTAGTTTCAGAGGTATTCCTCCAACAGTGAAAGTCATTATACATTATACGTTCAACAAATGCTTTAGTATTAAGAACTGCTTAATACTGAACTCAAAACTATCATAACTTAAAACCCCAAAATACATACATAATTCATTCCAAGACCCCAGACATACAACTTTTACTATACCTTGGATTTGAAGAGTTGGTGGTTGGGTCTAGGTTAGTCTCTGTGGTTACAATATCTTCAACACATTCAAAAGCATAATTATGTAGCCTTTCACTAAATATATGTTCCACTATTTAAAAGTTCTTCAAAATGAGATAAGTATTTAATGACAGAACAATCACTGACCATCACAAACATAAAACAAAAACTCTCCAAAAAAACAATTTGTTGAGAGAATCTTAGAGCCTGTCCGACACGTCTCCTGTCAGAGCATCTTAGAACCTGTCCGACACGTCTCCTGTCAGAGCATCTTAGAACCTGTCCGACACGTCTCCTGTCAGAGCATCTTAGAGCCTGGCCGACACGTCTCCTGTCAGAGCATCTTAGAGCCTGGCCGACACGTCTCCTGTCAGAGCATCTTAGAACCTGGCCGACACGTCTCCTGTCAGAGCATCTTAGAACCTGTCCGACACGTCTCCTGTCAGAGCATCTTAGAGCCTGGCCGACACGTCTCCTGTCAGCGCATCTTAGAGCCTGGCCGACACGTCTCCTGTCAGAGCATCTTAGAGCCTGGCCGACACGTCTCCTGTCAGAGCATCTTAGAGCCTGGCCGACACGTCTCCTTGTTAATGTATCAGATGAACTTCCATTAATGAATATCATCTGATGTATAAAGTAGTTTAGGTGGAAGATCTGTGACTTTTTGCATTGATTTATAAAGCAACATCGAAAATCACACAGTTGAAAGATTCAATGAAAAAATGAATGCAGAAATATTTCTGTGCAAATAGATCACTTGAGGAGTTGAGTCAACTCCAGTAGAAAGTTGTAAGTGCAATACAACAAAAATATATAATACAACATAGATCATTACGAATTGTTTATTAATCTTTGTAAAACCTATGCGAAATATAAATAATATAATAAGAAAAAGAAATTAAGTTGACCCAATTAGGGTAATAAAATTATTATTAAAAATAATTATGAAATAAAATTAATACAAATATCAAGTACAATATTAGGTGAATATATTTTATATTTAATATACTATGAAATATATTCCCGCATTTCACATTAATATGAATACAATAATAAATTAATAATATCTTTATTTACTACAAATACATGAACAAGGTACGTATATAGTCCTAGCTGACATCAGTGACATACTACTATATAGAAAGTCCCTTGTTATGCTGAGCATTTCGGGCAAATTAGGTCAGTTTTGTCCCAGGATGCGACCCACACCAGTCGACTAACTCCCAGGTACCCATTTTTCTGATGGGTGAACATAGACAACCGGTGTAAAGAAACACCCCCAGTGTTTCTACCCTCGCCGGGAATCGAACGCCGTGTGAAGCGAGAGCTTTAGCGATTAGGCGATCATCTATTTTCTCGGTTTGACTTTATTCCTAAAGTTAATTACAAAAAAAAAAAAAATGAAATGCGAAATCTAAACACTTACAACGATATATATGTGAGAGCTGCTTGTCTCTGCTTACAAAGCTGTGCTTGTTGTAGACAAACACCTGAAAGTTACACACAAGAAAATCACTTTTCACTAGTTTATGGATTTGATAAAACAGGAAGAAGAGTAACTTGTTTATGAATAAAAACGATATTTTGTACAAATATGTTTATATTTGTACAAAATATAGTTTTTATTTTTTTTGTAATTAACTTTAGGAATAAAATCAAACCGAGAAAATAGATGATCGCCTAATCGCTAAAGCTCTCGCTTCACACAGCGTTCGATTCCCGGCGAGGGTAGAAACACTGGGGGTGTTTCTTTACACATAATCACTTAAAACTCGTAGAGAAGAAACACTAATAGAGGAACGAAGGCACCGAAATAGAACATACACCGAAAAAAAGCAACAAGAAAGAACAAACAAGGGAATATACCCTGAAGAAGGTATCAAACACAAAATATACACTGGAGAAGGTATCAAACACAAAATATACACTGGAGAAGGTATCAAACACAAAATATACACTGGAGAAGGCAGCAACAAACAAGAAGAAAGTAAACACCTCGGACAAGCGAATAAAGGAGGAAACTGAAAGAGAAGCTAACTTATGGATAAAAAATACATCGGAAAATGGTAACAAAGAAAGAACAAGCAAAGAACCACAGCACATACATTCTTGAAGAAGAACATTAACCAAAAGAACAATGAATACCAGCCGGAAAGACAAGGAACTTTAGCAAGAAAATAAGAACCAGCTGACTGTTCACAGAAAGTCTTCTAACACATCAACTTGTGTCAATTATTTCAACAATCAGTAAGTTAAGACAAGAACAGTGTCTAGTCTACTCCTAAGATATTCAGTGATTTGCTGGACAAGTCGCTTAGAACAAGAAGTTTCCAGTATAAACCAAGAGGTCAGGTCAGCGGTGCATCACCAAGAGGTCAGGTCAGCGGTGTATCACCCAGAGGTCAGGTCAGCGGTGCATCACCAAGAGGTCAGGTCAGCGGTGCATCACCAAGAGGTCAGGTCAGCGGTGCATCACCAAGAGGTCAGGTCAGCGGTGCATCACCAAGAGGTCAGGTCAGCGGTGTATCACCAAGAGGTCAGGTCAGCGGTGTATCACCAAGAGGTCAGGTCAGCGGTGTATCACCAAGAGGTCAGGTCAGCGGTGTATCACCAAGAGGTCAGGTCAGCGGTGTATCACCAAGAGGTCAGGTCAGCGGTGTATCACCAAGAGGTCAGGTCAGCGGTGCCTCCTGACTACTACATCCAAGAAGGTTTGTACTAAGTCCAGAAAAAACTATTATATAACAACTCCAGCGACTAACAAAGAAAACATTGTTTTACATAATATCATTCAGGAGAAAAGCGAATATTTAGCTATCATAATCTCCTGTCCTAATAAAATAGACAATTGTGTCTCAAGAAAAAGACATACAGGAATGTAAGGAGTCTTGGTCAAGACAGTGACCTTCTTGACACAGAGAAGACCTGGCGTCAGTGTCCACGTAGGACGCTGCAACACAAGATACCTATGAAATAAGGACAGGTGAGCTCTGCTTTGTTCCAGTATCTCAAAAAAATTAAGAAAATAATACTATATAACTAGAAACAAAGTAACTCTCTTACTCTATTCCTACTTTTTATTTTTTATATTATCTTAATACTAATAATAACATAATGTTTAACATATGTTAAGATTAGCTTCTTTATAACTGATCTTCTATGATTTTGTACAGTGTCTGATGATAGAGTAAACTCCCAAACTAGGCCTGAATAATTGATGTTACAACAGATAAATAAATAATATAAATAAATGTATGCATATAATATTTTTTTATTTATCATCATTTTTTTAAAATTATGTAGTATGCTGTACAATCCATTGCATTCTCGACTATAAAAAATGTTTCACTTGATTTTTTAAAATCATCCTTTGACCTTCCTCTCACTATTATTTGTTCCTAAACGTGTTCCCACATGTCCCCACATGTCCCCACATGTCCCCACATATCCCCACATCAAATAACATCAGTCATTCCAGGAAATCATATTATTCTGCGATGTTTACTTCTGGTTTCCTCTGTGGAACAACATCACTGCGTCCCAACTCTAGTTTGTCCAGCACAGCGAATTTTCTATTGGTCACCATTAGCAGTTTGTGTCAAGCTGGAGTCATTCCTTACGTCTTGGAATGTATTAGTCTTTGTATTCGAGGTTTGCGAGGTTTCTATTCATCGAGTACTGTTTTTCTACGGAAGAAACAGGAAACACAGCCATGGAATAACAATGGTCACCCTCTACTGTGTTCGCTCATATAAATCGTCCATCCTTAATTTACTAGAGGAAACATCTGCACCGATTATATCTGCGATCACGCAGACGTATAATACCAGCTGACTTGATTCACCTTATACGTATTAAACGAACCGCTGCCTTAAGTTTTGATAAGGACCTGCCTGTTTTGATAAGTGCTTGCCTGTTTTGATAAGGACCTGCCTGTTTTGATAAGTGCTTGCCTGTTTTGATAAGGGCCTGCCTGTTTTGATAAGGACCTGCCTGTTTTGATAAGTGCTTGCCTGTTTTGATAAGGGCCTGCCTGTTTTGATAAGGGCCTGCCTGTTTTGATAAGGACCTGCCTGTTTTGATAAGTGCTTGCCTGTTTTGATAAGGACCTGCCTGTTTTGATAGGTTTTGATAAGTGCTTGCCTGTTTTGATAAGGACCTGCCTGTTTTGATAAGGGCCTGCCTGTTTTGATAAGTGCTTGACTGTTTTGATAACGACCTGCCTGTTTTGCTAAGGGCCTGCCTGTTTTGATAAGGGCCTGCCTGTTTTGATAAGGGCCTGCCTGTTTTGATAAGGGCCTGCCTGTTTTCATAAGGACCTACCTAATTTTGATAAGGACTTGCCTTGTATGGGCCAATAGGCCTTCTGCAGTGTTCCTCCATTCTTATGTTCTTAAGTCTTTTACCAACAGAGTCCTGCCCAGTAGTATTCTTCCAATAGCGTACAGTCTTACACACTTGAATCCTACCAACAGTATCCTAAGAAAAGAATCCTGTCAATAAGTCTTCTATCAGATATTTACGAGACAGGTTACATACAGTGTTATTAACTGTGGTGTAGCAGACAGACTTTATACACATCACAACACAACGATGGTGGTGAAAAAAACACATGGAAATAAATGGTATAAAATACCGACACAATGGAAAAATAAACACATAAGCAGTATAATGTGATCCTTTATTGACAACGTTTCGCCCACGCAGTGGGCTTTATCGAGTCACAGACAGATCTACCTGGAAAATGAGCAACATGGAGATATATATAGGGTACAGTCAGGTGGAGAATGCTGGGTCAGGTGGAGAAAGCTGCATGTGAGTCTTAAAAGTAGTGTGATAGTTAAAAACATAGTGTGACTTAAAGGACCTGCAGTGTACCATTCTTGAGTTCTAGGTGGGATAGCGTTGAAGACGTTTCTTGGCAATAGGTTCAGCTATGTTGTAGAAGCCGTTGTTCTGGTTGAAGTTGTTGGATATACAGATGAGTGATGATTCTAGGATTCTTCGGTATTGCGTGTTGTCTTCTTTGGCGATGAGTCTTGCGTTTCTGTAGTTGATTAAATGGTTGTGTAAATTTCGGTGTTGAACACAGGCATTTCTTGAGTCGTCAGATCTGCCTGCGTACTGGTGTTCTGAAATGCGTGTTTGTAGGTCTCTGGATGTTTCGCCAACGTATAATTTGCTGCACCATTACAAGGGATTGTGTATACACCTGCCGTGGATTGAAGCTTTTCCTGTCTGTTACTGGTAATGTCCTTAATGGTGGTGGATGTGGAGGTGGATACTCGGAATGAGGTCTTAGAAAAAATGTTGGAAACTTGTTTGGAAATGGAGTTGGTGGGAAGGACTATGTATCTCTTCTCAGCAGTGTCTTCTCTGGGTGTGTTGAAGATGTTTAATGCCCGTCGTCTGCAGTCTCTAATGAAGTGACGAGGATAGTGAAGTTTGGAAAAACTTGTTCAATGAGGGAGCATTCTTCTTCAAGGAACTCACTGCTGCAGATTCTGAGTGCGCGCAGGAAAAAGCCTATAATTACACCACGTTTAATTTTGGTGTCGTGGTGAGAGTAGAAGTGGAGAAGATCGTGTTGATTGGTAGGTTTTCGATAGACTTTAAAACGAAGTTCATGGTCAGCTTTGCAGAGAAGAACATCAAGGAAAGGAAGAGTGTTGTCGACTTCTTCTTCTAGTGTAAACTGGATTGATGGCTCAACCTGGTTGAGTTCGTGTTGGAGAGCTTGAACGTTAAAGCGTCTGGGAGTTATGATGAGAATGTCGTCAACATAACGAAGCCAGGTGACAGAAGAGGGAATAATAGTGGAAAATCGCTCGGCTTCCAAATGTTCCATATATAGGTTCGCAAGGACGGCACTAAGTGGCGATCCCATGGGTAGTCCAAAAGTTTGCTGAAAGAGTTGGTTTTCGAAAGAGAAACATGTAAAGCCCACACATAGTTCAACAAGGTCGATGAAATCGCTGGCTGGAAGAGGAAGATCAAGCGAGTCGTCAATTTTCCTGCGCAAGAGATCGATAGCTTGTGTAGTAGGTACTTTGGTGAATAGGGATGTTACATCAAGGCTGGAGAGTTTCTTGTTTCTGATGTTGATGTTGCGAATGCGATTGAGAAGGTCACCAGAGTGTTTGAGATGTGCTGGACTGATGGTGCCCAAAAGTTTGGAGAGGTGTTTAGCGAGAATTCCTGAGATTTGGTGGGGAGCACTGCCTATTCCCGAGGATATGGGCCTCAATGGGATACCTGGTTTGTGAGTTTTTGGCAGACCGTACATTCTGGCAGGTCTGGGGTTGCTGGGAATGGTGTGTAGAAGTTTCTTTCCTAGTTCTGATTCCCTCAGAATGCGGCGAGTCTTGTGAAGAAATGTTTTGGTGAGGTTGTCCACTTGATTAGTAGTGAGAGGTTTGTAGGTATCTGGGTCATTAAGTAGATTAAGCATTTTGTTCCTGTAATCGTCAGTGTTCAAGATTACGACACCACCTACTTTATCAGCGGTGGTAATCCTGATGGTCGTGTCTTCTGCTAAAGTTTTAAGTGCAATGATGTAACGTCGAGGTATGACTGGGGTACTGTGTGTTGAGATGGCTGCTGAGATGATGCCTTGAAGATAGCCTTTTGGAAATCGGAGTCATTGTGTCTGTAGTTTTTAGCGATGAAATTGAGGTCTTGTTTTGGTTTCGTGATTCCTGTTGCAAATTTGAGACCTAAGCTGAGGGCTTCAGTTTCTGTGGTTGACAGTGGACGAGTTGAAAGATTTTGAATAATTTCAGGTCTTCCTAAACTTTTCCACTGAGAATTATCGCAGAGAGTTTGGAGTTTCCTAGTAAGTCTGATTTTTTGCTGAACATTAGCTGTGGTAACTCTGCTGCGAATAATTTCGGCGGTGCGTCTGTTCATGTTACCCCGGAGTGTCGTGCCTAGTGTCCTGGCTTGAAGAAAAGTTTCCTTTGTAGCGTTGTTCAGGTCATCTGCACACTCTTCAAGGTAAGTTCGTGCAGTTGCGGAGAAAGGAGGTTTAATGTTGGCAATTTGAGGAGGAGTAGATCTTGGTAACACCATTTCTTGGATACAGTCACGAAGAAAATTGTGTCTATTGCGAAGTGAGTAAGCTTTTAGAAGAAGATCCAGGTATTCTCTGTGTGAAGGATACATTTCTACTGCAGTGTTTGACACGATGGAAATAAATGGTATAAAATACCGACACAATGGAAAAATAAACACATAAGCAGTATAATGTGATCCTTTATTGACAACGTTTCGCCCATCCAAGTCCTTCTCGCAATCTGTATGGCTAAGTTCTACGTTATTTAACTTATAAGTGCTTGGGTTATGGACACTCCCGAGCTTCAGAACCTTGCATTTATCTACATTGAACTGCATCTGCCACTTTTCTGACCACGAATTAAGTTTGTCTAAATCTTCCTGAAGTTCTATGACATCTATGTTTGAATCAATTATCCTACCTATCTTCGTGTCGTCGGCGAATTTGCTCATATCACTAGTAATTCCCTCATCAAGGTCATTGATATATATTATATATAACAATGGGCCTAAGACTGATCCCTGTGGAACACCACTTGTTACAAGTCCCCATTCGGATTTAACCCCATTTATGCACACTCTCTGCTTCCTATTGGTGAGCCATGACTCGATCCATGACAGCACTTTAAAGTTGCTAGGGATTCAAAAAACTTACCAAAAAAGTTTTTTCCAGGTTTATAGAACAAAAGTTAGGGATAAGATAGGTCCCCTTAAAAATAACTTTGGGCATCTTACTGACAAGGAGAATGATATGTGCTCTATTTTTAATAATTATTTTCTCTCGGTTTTCACACAGGAAGACATTAATAATATCCCAGTAATTAATTTTTACAGAGGCCCAGAAGAAGAAAAATTATGTAATATCACAGTCACTAGCGAAATGATTATGAAACAGCTGGACCGACTGAAACAAAATAAATCGCCGGGTCCTGATGAGCTTTTTGCAAGGGTTCTTAAGGAATGCAAAATGGAACTCTGTGAACCAATATCTAACATTTTTAATTTATCTCTTCAAACAGGTGTAGTGTCTGATATGTGGAAGATGGCTAATGTAATTCCTATTTTTAAAGCAGGGGACAAGTCACTACCGTCAAACTACCGCCCAATAAGCCTGACCTCAATTGTAGGCAAATTACTAGAGTCAATTATAGCTGATATTATTAGAAGCCATCTAGATAACCATAATTTGATTAATGATACCCAGCATGGATTCACGAGGGCCGTTCCTGCCTATCTAATTTATTAACCTTCTTCAGTAAAGCTTTTGAGGCTGTTGATCACGATAAAGAATTCGATATTGTTTATTTAGACTTTAGTAAGGCTTTTGATAGAGTACCGCACCAGAGACTGTTAAAGAAAGTGGCAGCTCATGGCATTGGGGGAAAAGTGCTGTCATGGATCGAGTCATGGCTCACCAATAGGAAGCAGAGAGTGTGCATAAATGGGGTTAAATCCGAATGGGGACTTGTAACAAGTGGTGTTCCACAGGGATCAGTCTTAGGCCCATTGTTATTTATAATATATATCAATGACCTTGATGAGGGAATTACTAGTGATATGAGCAAATTCGCCGACGACACGAAGATAGGTAGGATAATTGCTTCAAACATAGATGTCATAGAACTTCAGGAAGATTTAGACAAACTTAATTCGTGGTCAGAAAAGTGGCAGATGCAGTTCTGAAGCTCGGGAGTGTCCATAACCCAAGCACTTATAAGTTAAATAACGTAGAACTTAGCCATACAGATTGCGAGAAGGACTTGGGGGTGATGGTAAGCAGCAACCTTAAACCAAGACAGCAATGCCTAAGCGTACGTAATAAGGCAAATAGATTACTGGGATTTATATCAAGAAGTGTTAGCAACAGAAGTCCAGAGGTTATATTACAGCTTTATACATCATTAGTAAGGCCTCACCTAGATTACGCAGCTCAGTTCTGGTCTCCATATTACAGAATGGACATAAATTCGTTAGAAAACATTCAGCGTAGAATGACTAAATTAATACATAGCATTAGAAATCTTCCTTACGAAGAAAGATTGAAGACCCTAAAATTACATTCACTTGTAAGACGTAGAATGAGGGGAGACATGATCGAGGTATACAAGTGGAAAATGGGTATTAACAAAGGGGATATAAATAAGGTCTTGAGGATATCTCTCCAAGAGAGAACCCGCAATAATGGATTCAAGTTAGATAAGTTTAGATTTAGAAAGGATATAGGAAAGTATTGGTTTGGAAATAGGGTAGTTGATGAGTGGAACAGTCTGCCTAGTAGGGTTATTGAAGCAAGGACCTTGTGTAGTTTTAAATTTAGGTTGGATAAATTCATGAGTGAGAGGGGTTGGATTTGAGTGGGAATTGCACATGAGTAAATAAAATTATCAAAGCTTATATTCTGTTAGTGGGATGGAATGTGAAGGACCTGCATAGTATGGGCCAACAGGCCCATACTATGAACTCTGGACTACAAATGCGTAAAGCTCTGGACTACAAATGCGTAAAGCTCTCAAAAACATAGAAGAGAAAACCGACACTTTAACTCTATGTTGATGTGAAGAGTAATAGTGTACATAGGAACAATTATTTGTAGGTTTTCTGTAAATTTTAAATTTAAAATCAATGTTACCCTTAATAATAAAAACATCTAGGAAGGGCAATGAGTTATTTACTTCAAATTCAACAGTAAAATTTATAGAATGAGCTAGGCATATATATATATATATATATATATATATATATATATATATATATATATTAACGATGAGCAGCTCTCAGCTATTTTGTAAGAGGTTTTTATCCAATCACAAAATACCCAGAACTCACCACGTGGAGGTGGCTGCTCCTTGAGCTCCTTTTTTATATAAAAATAAATTACGTTCCTTCTTTTAAAATCAAATATAGTTTTTAAATAAAACAAAAAAGATTTCCTTGTATTGAAATAAAAATAATAAACATAACTCTATTCACTGTTGTACACAAACTCAAATACTGAGCAGAAACGTCCCAGTGGTACAGTACTATCAGGGTCTCAGTATATGTTATCATATGATGGTTGATGTAAGTAACCGCACACACAAGAGAGTGCGGTATACAAGGCGTGGCGCAGTGCTACTTGTTTTAGCTTCTTTAATATGGAATAAGACCCATTTAATGTGTCAGCCCGTTGTGGGACGTCGGTCTGTGATGGAACGTCGTCCCGTGGTACTGTGTACGTCCGTGAAGTGGCGTCGGCCTCTGATTGGACGTCGGTCTGTGATGGAACGTCGTCCCGTGGTACTGTGTAATTCTGTGATGTGGCGTCGGCTTCTGATGCGGCGGCGTCTTGTGGCATGGCACTGGTCCCCAGGTGATCGATTATTTCCTCCAGTATCTCAACCACTTGAAGGATGGATGGTCTTCTTCCTCGCTCTGCGTCCATCATAAAATCTATCAATTTAATAAGACACAATGGTCCTGGAATTTTCTTTTTCCGAAAGTAAGAACCTAGAAGTTTAAACATCATATATCCCAGAGAATAAACATCACCTTTTGGGG
>WNWK01044440.1:5000-15092 GCA_009830355.1 Cherax destructor | reverse complement strand
GGTTGTCCCAGCCGGCCATATGTTTGTAGATATAAGACATAAATAGTCTGACGAATATGTTTTTTACTTGCCGGGAATGCAGACAGACAGAAAACAGAGCTAGACAGACAGATAACAGAGCTAGACAGACAGAAAACAGAGTAGACAGACAGATAAGGAGCTAGACAGACAGATAAGGAGCTAGACAGACAGATAAGCAGAGCTAGACAGACAGATACAGAGCTAGAAGACAGATAAGCAGAGCTAGACAGACAGATAAGCAGAGCTAGAAGACAGATAAGAGGCTAGACAGACAGATAAGCAGAGCTAGACAGACAGATACAGAGCTAGACAGACAGATACAGAGCTAAAGCAGATAAGCAGAGCTAGACAGACAGATAAGAGAGCTGACAGACAGATAAGCAGACAGACAGACAGATAAGCAGAGCTGAAGACAGATAAGCAGAGCTAGACAGACAGAAAAGCAGAGCTAGACAGACAGAAAACAGAGCTAGAAAAAGATAAGCAGAGCTAGACAGACAGATAAGCAGAGCTAGACAGACAGATATCACAGAATCCCAAAGACAATACCACTGACCACACCCAACCCTTTCTCATAACAAACTGAAAATTACCACTAGAGACTACTAAAGTTACCTTCAGACTACATAAGAGACAGCTATAAATAGCTTTATAAATATGACAAACATTGACGGGCAAACAGAAATAGACAACTTCCCAGATACTGACTTATGTATTAATAATTTTCTTAAAAGACCCAATACCTCTAAAAAAAAACACTGCCCAAAAAAACTAAACAAATCACAACTAAAAGATTAAATAGTCCCTGGCTAACCCCACATACTCAAGTCCATTAATATAAAGCACCATATGAAAAAATACAGAATGGGACAAATATCAAGAGAACAAAAAACGCTACTCATCAAACCTAATAGTCTGATAAGAAGGTAAAAAAACTGTATTTGAGAACAGATTACATAAAAAAGGTGATAAAAAAGACCTGGAAAACCCTATCTAAATTTAGAACAAAAAGATATCCAAAAACAGAAAATCAAACTAAAAAAACCCAGATAAACCCCTTACTCCCACCTATTGAAACAGCAAAAAAACCAATGTTTTTCCTCCACCATGGGAAAAAGCGGGGCGAAAACCCCGCCCAAACTCCACCCAACACTATCTCACGGGCCCCCTATCCGAACACACTATTCCTACCCCAACCCAACCCCAATAGAAGTTTCAAAAAAAAACATTAAAAACAAAGCGGGGACCTAAATAACTTACCACCTTATATATAAAAAAAAGCCCTGCTCTCACCAATTATTAAACATTTTTTAAAAAATCCATTGAACCCTTTACCTTCCCATCAATACTCAAAATAGCGGGGGTCACCCAATACAAAAGGGGAGGAGATAAACAGCCCGAATAACACAGGCCTTATCTAACTTCCCCCTTCTCTCCAAAATTTAAAAAAAATTAATTCATAGACAAATATATTCCTACCTCACCTAAAACGTACCCAACCACTGTCAATTTGGATTCGGCCTAAAAAAAATACAAAGTGCCTTAAACAATTTAGAAAAAATTTACCCCCCCTTGAAAAAAAAAATCCCAGGGGAATCTTCATTGTTTTAAAAGCTTTGATAAACCATGATCTGTTACACAAAATTACGACTATGGTATAAGGGGACCTCCAAACTCCAAAAATCATCCCTTAAAAAAACCCCCAATATGTGCACAAATGGACTACCTCCACCGCGCAAACATTCCGTAGGGCCCACAGGGTTTTTTTGGCCCACTACTTTTCATTACATTCCCCCCAAAATCATCTAATTCAAACCCATATTTTGCAGATGACAAAATCGTTTTTCTCCCGCCCAGACACACTGCAACACTGCAAATCTGAATTGAGAAAAATTACCTAGATGATGAAAAAACTTACCTCAATATTAAAACCTATTTTATTCAGTTTGGGGAACAACTAAACCCCCAAAAACATAATATAAAGGGGCCCCCACCCAAAAACTACAGAGGGAAAATTTTGGAACCATCTTGACATTAAAATTTAGACACAATCAACAAATCTCCAAGAAAGTCTCAAAGCCCGTAATACACCCAAATCTTTATGTTCCACAACCAGTTCCTTACCCATATCACTCCATTTACCCTACCCACCATGGAATTTGGGGGGTCTACATCAATAACTCATTCAGACCACAATAACACAACAAAAGGCAGTTAGAATGATAAAAATTCTCACTTCAGGCAAATATCCACCAATATTCAAAAACCAAACTTACCACCCAAGAATCCATATTTTTCTGTTTTACATAAAGAAACTCTTGAGATATTAACCCCCCACTAAAATTTTCCCCCACAAATTTTTAACAGGCACATGACCAAACACTGCAAGATCCTCCCTGTTCCCTGTCCACCAAACTAGTCTCAATGCACATAAAAAGGACGAAATTTAATTCAACCGTCATTAAAAAACCCCCCTGTCCCCCAAATTTAAAAGTGCTAAAAAACCCCCTTCCCCAAAAATAATTGCTCCATATCAACCATTCCCAGCAAAGTAAAATCACTTAAAGAAACCTGACTTTAAAGTCAATGAATGTTAATGGACAATGAATGAATGAAAAAAACCGTTTGAATAATACTTATTAGAATTATTCCCCCCCAAAACCATTATAATGACCACGAAACTAACTGAATGCAAAAATTTTTTTTAAAATTTTTATCTCACTCAATTAGTTGCATTTAAAAAAATTCTACAATTAATTGATATGTTCAACATTTCAAACTTTTAAAATTGATATAACTTTACTTATTTTATAAATTATCAACATAACTTTTTTTTTTTTTTTATTATTTTTTAATTTGTTTTTAACTGATTTAATTAATTTTATAATGAAAAAAAAGTACAAATATGTTCTTTCATATTAAATATCACCTTTCTCATTGTTTTATCTACAAAAATTCTTACAATTTAGTTTTGTTTTTAACCCCAAAAACCCCCCATATAGGGGTTTGGATGTAACTCCCTGTTCTCAAACCCAAATGTAATTTTTTGTATCTGTCCAAAAAAAATATTATTATTTTTCAGACATGTTTTTTAAAAAAGAAAACAAATAAAAGGGGTTCCCCGGGGGCAATTCATCATGCACTGCCCGTCAACATTTCACACTGTCATAACACCATGCTTCGGATCCCAGTGTGTCTAAAACATTGCTGGGGGATATAAATACTTTTTATATATTTTAACAAAAAAATTTAAGGCAGGGAGAATGTTCACCGTCATTGGGGAAAGACTATTTGGTAGCAGTGGCCCCAAAGTAATGGCCCCAAAACCCCCCTTTTTGTAAGTTTTTTTTAAATGCTTTGTAAATATATTTTTTTAAAAGGACTATCTTTTTTACATTATTCCTTTGTAAATTGTTGGTAATTAATTAAACTTTTAAAAAAAAATATCAACCGGGTACCATTATTTAAGTGCCCAAATTTCTAGTGTGAAAAAATTTGGGGATGAAATCCCAAAAACTTTAAAATTTTAAATTTTGAATAAAAAAAATATAAATTAAAAAAAAACAAAAAAGGTATCCGAACCTTTTTGCAACAGAAGAGTAGTTGCAGTCAGGTGAGCTTAAATCTCAGTAAGTACTGACCCCAAAAATTTTTTTCCCCTATAGCAAAGAAAAATGAGTTTTAATTTTTTTTTTAAAATTGGGACCACAAAGTGAATGTAATCTACTTTTTACATTAAAAAGGGGTTAAAGGGGGGGGTCCATTGGATTTTAAACCCTTTTAGGTCCCGACCCCCGATCTGAAAAATGTAAAAGGTCCAAAATTAAAAAAAAAAAAAAATAGAGAATCTTTTCAAGGTAATAAAAAAATAAAAATTTTTTAGGAAGACTGTAAATATGTTTGAAAAATTTTGCAAAAATATTTCACAGTGGTGATTTTCCTTTTGAGTCCTATTTTAGGCCAATTACACTGTCCATTATTATTTTAAATAAATAGGCCAAACCAGGGGTTAAAGCATTACACTGTCCAGTCCCAAATTTTAGCTTTTTTTTAATGTTTTTGGGGCCAGAATGACCCCCAAAAAAAGAGGTATTCCATTTCAGACTATTTTGCTGTAATTCTAACTGTTCCCCAAACTTTTCCCGATATGACTCAAAAAATTCATTCTTTTTAACCAAGTTTAGGTTTCTATATTTGTCATCGATCCCGGGGGTTGGGGGAATATCCCTTCTCGATGGGTACACCTTCCTTACTCATAGGTACCCCCATGGAGAGCCCCCCGTTCCATCTGGGGGTTTTTTTTCCCAAATTTAGTTTCCATGGACCCCGGTGTTGCCCCTTTTTAAAAAAATGCTGTTCAAGGTTTTCCAACCAAATTTTTCCTTAAAAAAATGTGTAGATAGCCCTTTTTTGATTCCCAAAATTTATAAAAGCATTTAAAAAATATTACATAAGGGCGTGTTTTGAGCAGGCAAAAAACCCCCGGGGCCACCGATTTTGGCTGTCCTGTCTTGAACGAGCAGCAAAATTTTCTCCGACATCACCACTCTAATCCTTCTGACAGCCCCCTTTTGAAAACTTTTTTGACAAACAATTTTTCCAAATTTGATAATAAAGTGGGCCTTACATATGAGCACCCCCAACCCTTTTATGAAGTGTTTTCGTAAGTGTTTGTAAGTGTTTTTTTGGGATCTAAACGGATTAATCTAATTCACATTATTTTAATGGGAAAAAATTGCCCAGGGACCAACACCTTCTAAAAAAGAATTAAATCGCGGGGCCCCGTAAGGGGAAATTCTAAAAAAACCTCACCCTGAAGCTGCTCAAGTGCCATTACCACTTTTCCCCTTAAGGAAAATGTCACGAGGTTGTCTTTCCCCCCCAAAAATTTTTTCCCCGCCCTATTATCTTAATAAATGTAGTTCGGTTTCGAAACTCGTCCACTGTACTTTTTACTTCCCCTCCACCTTTTTCTAACTCCTCTGTTATCCCTCCACCCTTTTTACCCTATGATCCAGATTACCCCCCGAGCTAAAATCCTTGGGTTTGCCTTTTTTTTTTTATAATTTTGTCATTAACAAGAAATGAAACAATTTTAACTACCCAAAAAGTGATAGGCCCCCTTCAAGGGGTTTTTGTGTATTGTTCCAGCACGAAGCCTTTTTTTTTTTTAACATTTCCTCTGTTCATTAGTTATGTTCCCAGGCTTTTACGTGAATTCCATTTGAATATTCACAAAAGATAAAAGATTTATTGTTGTGCATTATTGTAATAATTATTTTAAACCCTTTTTCAAGGCCCCCAAAAATTTTAGGGTCGAAATTTTTTTAAAAAAAAAAAAAATTTTTTGAAAAAAAGGGAAATTTTTTCCATCATAAAGAACCAAAGTATGAAATTTGAATGAAAAATTTTTAAAAATTATGCCAAGTTATCGGTCTCAAAGATGTTTACGCATCGGATTTCGCCCACTTTGACCCATTTTTTTTCCCCAATTCCCCAAGTTATCCACTAAAATCATAGCTATTTCGCAGAACTCCATTTCATAACGATTATACAAAAAACCGCCTATTTACCAATTTCAACACCCCAAAAAAAAAGGTCGAAAAAGGCAAGGCCAATTTACACAAATTTAAACGATGCCAATTTCAAAAGGGTCCAGAATAAAAAGGCAGACATTCCGGCACTAAAAAAAAATCTTCTGTTCATTAGTCACGTCTCCAGGCCCCCCCTTACATTATTTCTTTTTTTTTGAATTTTATTCTACAAAAAAGAAGATTTATGTTATGTATACAACTGCATCATTGTAAATGGTATAAATAAATCAGCACATTTGCGAATATTAGACTCCCAGTTCATGTGTTTGGGGCCCCGGTGTGATTTGTTTACTTTTGAATATCAAAAATCAAATTTTTCATTTGAGCTCCCCAAGGAAAATGAGACCAGGAAAAGAGAATCATCAATAAATACCATAAAAAAAAGATAAAGTTGTGTTTTAAACAAAAACGGGGAGTTTTTTTTTATTATGCAGTGTGTCTGAAGATTTTTTTTTTTTTATTTTACCAAACCCCAGACCATTCTTTCATAGGGGCCTTCCAGCCCTTTTTTCTTAATTTGGGCCACTGAATTTCGTAAAAGATGGCACCAACCCCGCCGAAACGATTTTAAAGAATTGACAACCAGTTGGACGTGTATTGAAGAGTGATGTGATTTGTTTACCGAAATATGGACAAAATTAATTTCCTTTTTGAATTTTAAATTTCTATTTTAGTCCTGAAACCAATCAAAATCATTTATTAAAATATCTTCCATTTTTTCAAATATCCCAAATTTTTATTATTTTTAATCAAATAGAACGCTAAACCACGGGGTTATAAAATCAGGTTTTGTAGGATGCAGGGGGAGGGGGTTTTAAGGGGAGATGGACGTTAAAAAAGGGTAGGGGGGTGCAGCATGACGGTGGATAGTGCGGGGGTAGAGGGAGCAAAAGGTGGTGAAGGGATAGGAGGTGCTAGAGGTATAATCTTCAGAGTTTTTTAGTAAGTCATTTCCAAAAAAAGTCAACAAGAGAGTCAGGATTAAAGGAGGGTCCATCGGGGCAAAAAAGGGGGAAAAAAAAGAAAGGGCCGCAGAAAAAAGGGGCGTTTTTGGGGAAAAAAATTTTTCGGGTGCTCGTTGATAGAGTGGGCAGTCCAGCAGAATATTTTTAACAGACAGGGAAACCCCACAATGCTCACAGAGAGGGGCAGGGACCCCCCCATGAGATACCGGGGGTAAGACGAGGTGGCCGATGCAAAGACGGGAGAGTGTAGCCCCCCAAAACCCCTAACATTGGTGACAAAAAGAAGGCCAGAAACCTATAACCGGTTTAATGGGGAATGAAGTTTGTTATTCAGCAGGTCAGACCAGGGGGCCCCGGGGGAAAAAGGGGAAGGTGGGTAGCAATGGGCAAAATCCCCCCGAAAAAAGGAACCCCCCATATAAAAGGGGGAAGGTTTGAATGCTGACCGCGCAGCAGTGTCTCCCCGTTCATTGCCCTGTTAACATGACCGGGGGCCCAACAAAAGTAAATTTTCTTTATGCTTGTTAAAAAAAGGGGGTTAACCCAAAGGTGGATACGAAGAACTGGGGGGGAGGTGATCAATTTTTTGGATAGCCTGTAAAGAAATTTTAAGGAGTCTAAAAAACCAAAAAAGGTAAAAAGGCATAGATGCAATGGATAAGTGCCACAAAAATGGGATACAATTCACCCGTAAAAATGCCAGCCGAGGGAAAAAGATGCCCTCGGGCGACGCTTCCGGAAACTTTTCTGCAACCCCCCCCAGATGACTTTGAACCATGGGGTACTGCGGGGCATAAGGGGAAAGAAATGGCCCCAGAAAGAAAGAGCAAAAACCCCAAAAGGGGAGTTGGGGTTTGGGGGGGAAAAGGGAAAAGAAAAAGACAGGGGCAGCAGGAATTTCCCCGGGGGGGGAAAAGGGGGAAAACCACATGAACATAAAGGGGAAATAAGGGAAGACAAGAGGAATGCAGACGAAAGAAAGGGGGGAAAAAAGGGGGGAAAAATAACAAAAGGCCACTAAATCTGTGAAAACCCTTTTACAGGGGGCCCCGGTTAACAAAAAAAATTTATTGCAAAACCCCTCCAATTATCAACAATTTACCCCCCTTTAAAAAATAATGTCATGTGGTTAGTCTATTTCGGGCCCCCAAAACTACACTTTCACAAGAACTTACAAAATTATACTTACAAAAATTGCACGATTTCCGGGGTATTCAACCGAGGGGGGACTGTCAGGAAGGGGGTTGGGGGGCATGAGGAAAAAAATAATAGCGAATGCCCCCAAAGGGGAACCCCCCCGAATAAGGGGGAATTTTAAAAAAAAATGTGGGGTGTCTTTACATGAAAAAAAAAGAAAGCAATTTATAGAAAACAATCCATTAATTTAAATATAATTGTGCTTGTATACATACAACTGGGTAAATTTCTTATGTCTGGTATAAAATAAACAATTTTTTAAATTTGGGGGGATTTAATTAATAACTCTGAATAAATTTTCAACAATTTGTTATTCCCCAAAAAATCATACAGAGAAATAACCCCTTTTTTTTGTAGTTAAATATAATTATACATAATTTATCATTCAATTATTTTAAAAAAAAAAGTGACTGTACACCTATTTAAAGCCAGACTATATAAAAATATGAACAAGCATTGATAACTTGTATAATACAGGAAATGCCTTTTTTTTCTTTCCGGGTGCAAATGATTAGGAATTTAACATACCACTTTTTATTAACATTAAGTCTCGGTTTTTTTTTTGTCCAGATTATTATTAACCCAAAAGGACCAAGGCCTGGTCTGGGGCTGGGCCAGGGGGAATGACCTTCAGAATAAACAAAAGATAAACACAAAAATGATCATACCAACCATGTCTATAACTAAATTATCTGGCTATCCCAAAAAATTTTTGTGCCAACCACAATAATTGACAAAAATTTATGGAATTTTCTGAAGAAAAAAAGTGATGTATTAATACATTTAAATTTTTTAAAAAAGGACAATATTATGGAACCCGACCCTTTTGATTTTGAAAAATACTATCTTTTTAAAAAATATTGCAGACTATTATGCCCTTCATTTATTTTTCACTATAAGCAGGTCCTATAATATTCCTCTTAGTGACATTTTGATGTAATTTTTTTATACTGGATAAAAAACTTTGCTAAGCCACCACAAACATGCATAGTTGTAAGTTGAATTGTAATCACTTTTTTTTTTATAAACTGTTTTCATTAATGTCATAAAGGATCATCTGGAATTACAGCAGTGATTCTCAAATTATATATCAATGAAATGTTTTTAAATTTTTGAAGAATAAAAGCAAAATACTGTGGTGAAACAGTTTCATTATATAAAGGGTAGGGAAATAAAATACTGAATTGCAAGATTCCCGATCATGTCCTTGTATTGAAGAAAAACAGTGGCCCCCCAGTGTTGTCCATTTTGAACAGAATGCTGTTCAAGTGCCATTCCCTCAATTTATTCCCTTAAGAAAAAATGAAAAGTAGACTAGTCCTTTTAGCCCCCCAAAACTACACTTATAAAAGCTTTTAAAAAAAATACACTTACAAAAAAGGGGGTTTTTTGAAAGGCAACACCCCACTGTATTATATCCGTATTTGAAGGATATAAAAACAAACTGAAATGTCTGAAATTTATAGAAAGAATATGTACAGTATAGAAAAAATATACATCCATTATCTGAGCAGTTTAAAAAATACTGTACTTCACTTGTTTTGTCAGTACATAAGGAAACATGTAAAGTGATAAATACTTCTGGGCTTTTTAGTATTAAAAAAAAAATAAATACTATGCATCTTTTACGTAGTCTTTAAACTTACGCTGTTATAATGTCAACAAACTAACTTGCAACAAAATACAGGTAGAACTCATTAAAAAAAAAAAATATTATCAAGAAGAGAATATAAACATTAAAATTTTCTTTATGAAAGCAAAATTTTTTTTTAAAAATAAATACAATAATGATATATAAATTTCTGTGTTCTGATGACTGATATACATGTATGTTATATATACACCTCTGGGAAGACAGTAATAGTGTGAATGATGGTGTGAGAGCATTTTTTTTGGGGGGTTACCCCGCCCTTGGTGAGATGGCCAGTGTGTTAAAAAAAAAATACATAAATATACAGTGGTACCTCGGTTTAAAGTTTTTCGTTCCCGAATGCTGTTCAAGTGACATTCAAATGTTTTTCCCATAAGAATAATGAAAAAAACTAGTCCTTTAGACCCCAAAAAAACACTTCAAAAACATTTAAAAAAAAAAATTACATAAAGGGGGGAGTTTGGGGACCATCGTTAACCAGGTAACTTATGGAGGACCCCGGTTTCGGCACCCCTTTAAACAATAATTATGTAAGTTTAATATTGTAAGTGCTTTTTTATGTGTATTTTGGGGTCTGAAAAGGGCTAATCTAATTTTCATTTTTCCTTTAAAGGGAAAAATTTTTGGTAAAATTTTAAAACCTTCTGGGAAAGAATTATGACCC
>WNWK01044439.1:0-15093 GCA_009830355.1 Cherax destructor | reverse complement strand
ATATGTAGTGAACAGATAAATGCATGGGTGGGACCCAAAAAAGGTAATTCAAAACATATTAAAAAAAATTTTTTCAATTAATTTTTGGGGGTCGGTGCCGTACTAGCACGACCGGGGTCGGTGCCATACTACTACTTTTTTCCCAAGGAAACAAAAGTAATGTAAGGGGGGCCGGGAGACGTGACTAATGAACAGAGAAGATGTTATTTTAGTGCCAGGAATGTCTGCCTTGTTTATTCTGGACCCCATTTAAATTTGGATCATTTGAAATTTGTGTAAAATTTGGGTTTTAAATTTCCCAATTTCTGACCATTTTTGGGGAGTTAAAATTTGGGAAATGAGTGGTTTGACTAATCGAAGAAGAAATGGAGTTCAGCGTAGCATGATTTTAGTAGAGGGAACATTGAATTAAAAAATAGCTAATGGGGGGAAGTCCATGCATAAATATGCGAGACCGATAATTCGCGAGCAAAACCCAGTAAGTTTTCTATCAAATTTCATACTTTTGTTGTCGCTATCTTTGGGAAAAAAGATTTCTATCTTTTCATGTTTTTTTTTTTTTTTTAAAAATTTTTTTCACCCTGGGGGTTTAAAAGGGAAAGTATAAATTTAACAATAGACTTGCACATGTATAACATGCATTAGGTGATGGCCATGTTGTGGGTCACAACATTATTCTTGATAAGTGAACCCTCAATTTAATGGACTAACTGGGGAAAGGGGTGACTGTTACAGTGTTCATTAAATCTGAAAAAGATAGTTTTTCCATAATCCTAACAAAAAAAAAAATATATGGATTTAAAAAATTTTTGTTGTTAAATCCAAAATAAATTTACCCATTAAACAGTATCAATAACAACAATTTTAGATTTAACAAACTTTGTCCGTTGTTTAATTTTGTCCAGCCACAGATTTTTTGTTATACCCGGTTTTAATCCGGGTCCATTAAATTAAGGTTGTACTTTACTTCAGATATGATATTGTTAGTTATGGGAAAATTTTATCTTTAAGATTGCTGCGATACTTTAAACACACCTGTGTAGATCTATTTTTGATGAAAAGGCATTCATTAGTGCCCAAAGAACTGTGATTAATCACACACTTTTATGGTTATTTATGCACCCTTTATGTGTCCAAATTTTGAAGTTTCACCAACATATTTTTTTTGGCACCTCCACGAGAACTAAAGAAACCCCAAATCACTGCCTAAGATTGGTTTTTTGGTTATAGTTAAATTTTTAATGGTGATGTATTGGCTATAATTACATTAGTATTTACATAAAAAGGGCCCCCCTTAGTTATTTTTCTAGCTACAGGTGTTGCAGAGTATATACAAGTTTTAGTAGTTGTTTCAGTAGTTAGTGTGTTGTTTATGTGCAAAACTTCTTCCTTCACTCATAGAAAATATAAAGGGTAACTGCAATTTGTAAAGACTTTTGAAAGTAGGATTCTCCTTCAAGGTATTCAAAGTACAATTCTGTGATTTTTTGATAAACCGGGAACTTCAGTGGGTCATCGGATTTATGGAGGGAATTTAAAAGGGTTTTTGTGTCACATCTAATATGAACTAGACAGATTATTCTACTTGGTTTAAATTTTTTTTTCCTTAGGTTCAATTTCCATCCTTCTGGGCTTGATGATGGGTATTTTGGGGACATAATATACTGGGTTATGTTGGGGGATATAAAATTAGCATTCTGTTCTATGTGCTCCAGAACAAATTCAAGAGCTGCGGGATAAGGAACCAATTTCCCCATACTGTAGAGATTAGATTAGCTGAAGAAACCTGGAGAGAGAAACTGTCATGCATAAGAGAGAGCAAGCCTGATTAAAAAACCTTTTGTGAAAAACAAATTCAAGACTCACCAACTTTTTGCCCTAATGTTGATGCCTAACCTGTTAAGCAAGTCTCCTAAATTTCTTCCAGTGCTCATTCTTTGGTTCCCAACAAACAGGAAAGGTTCTTAACCAAGACACCCGACAACTTTTTAGGGGGACTACCTACCAGGAGGGTGGGTCAACAGCTGTTTTTTTTTTTGGGAGTTCCCTGTGTTTCCTCACAAGGAGCTCCTTTCAGTGTGACAGATTTTTAAATACAGTACTGTATAATAAACATAAGATGAAGTTTTTTACCTGATTCTCAACAAACGAAACCAGCTTGATGTAAGTAAGTCCTCATTTAATGTCATTGATAGGTTCTGAAACTTGATTTTAATGAAATGACACAAAATAAAACCCAAAATTTTACCATAGGCAAATTGATAAAAAACATCGGGGGTGCAAAAAATCTTTAGCACTCATTGCACAGGGAAACAAGGAATAAATGACAAAGAAAAAATTGTAAGGAGCACTTCCACCATCACGCAGTTAAAAAACAAAATAAATATGGCGGGTTCATTGAGTGTTTTCCCCCCCAAAATTTATTGTCGGAATTGTATGATTATCGATATTTACAAATTTTTATTTTACAAAAATTTTTATTCAGGATAGAAACAACTTCTAGTAAAAATTACTGAATTTAAAAAAAAACTTTTGTTTTTCTTTTTAGGTCAACCTGCCTTGGTGGGATATGACCTGTTTGATAAAAAAAAAAATTGTATTCATTTTTTCATTCATTCTTTTTCCAACCAGCTTATTCCAGTTCTGGGTCACAGGTGGGGGCCCTATCTCAACAGCCGGGGCACAAGGCAGGAACAACCCCTTTAAAGGATGCCTTTTCATCATAAGGCACACTCACAAGCACACCCACACTCACTCATACTGACAATATAAACATGCCAAACCTAAAGTAAATTTTTGGGGGGGGGGAAAACCCGGGAGTACGGAGAAACCCATGCAGACATGGAGAAACATGCAAACTCCACATAAGACATGGGGGGCCCGGGGAATTATGAGCCCAACGAAACAAATGACTTTGAACCAAAAGATATCAAGTGAGAACTTACTGTACAGGATCCCAAAAAAACACATACCACCTGTCCCTGTTATTACATGTAGGTACTTCACACAATGACAATCTCTACAGTGTTATAGGACAGAATGGATTCACCCATCAACAGGGCTCTTGCAATGTGTTCATGGAGCATATAGAGGCAAAAAACAAACTAACATCATCCTCAATAACATAACAAGGTTTCATTAAGTCAACATTCTTATCATTGCTCCCAAAAAACGGGAACACTGCAAAAAAAACTTAAGTACAATCTTCTAACCAAATCCCTCTGGAAGAAGTTGAGAATAAATGCCCTTCCTGGATATCTTACATAATAAATCTGATGAACAACCACTCCAGGTCTATAAAAAGCCTACAAATTTAAAAAAGGATTTGCTACATTTCTTTTTTTAACTAGAATATACAAACTGAACAGGAAGTGGTAATACAATTTTTCCTTCATGCACACACAATTAATAGTCCTGAATACCTAGAAGTCTTTATAGAATTGCAGTTCCCTTCTTATTTTCTCAGGGAGTGTAAAGAGAAAGCGTTGTGTATAATCAATATATCATGTATTGAAATCACCTCTAAAATCTGTATCATACTCCCTAACACCAATGAAATTGAGAACATAACCAAGGCTCTCTCATTATGTAACACTGAAATAGCTATAGCCAATATCACCATCATCGTAAGTGTTAACTAGAACTAAAGCAGGCAATCATAAAAACATGATGCAGGTATTTACATTATTTTTTGTGGAAGTTGCCAGAAAATGTATATTGGTTAAACTTTTAGAAATTCTGAAACATATATTAGGGGGTATAAATATGTTTGCACAAACCTTTGTTTCATTGTACTTCTCATAGTCATCTCATGAAATGGAACAACATAAGAATAATTATTAAGCAAACAAATCTATGGAACAATCGCCCAAAACAGCTGCAGTAGTCAAATATAGCGGTGAGATGTTACGACATGTCTTTTATGAAAAACTTTATTGTTAAACCTATGCTTTACCTTTCTTTGTACATCTCTATTGTTAAATATTTTTGGTGTTACCTTGTACACAGGCCTTACACATGTTCACTATACATATCCTTACTCTGTCCAGTTATATACACAGAGGCTTGGCAGAGCTCATGGTGAGCGAAACATAGCCTACAAACACAGAATTCAGAACAATTTTTCGTGTACCCAATATACTTCAAGATAATCTTCATATTATAAGCTTGAAAACATATATAAATAAAATGTATATACTGCACTGGCAAGAGGTATGACTAATAATGTAATGTAAAATTGTGGTGACTACATTACAAGGGAGGGTTCATGCATGATTTATAAAGTACACCATATGAAAAAAAATTAGTAGGTCATAACATTTTTTGACACTCCTTTCAAAACTCTTAATGAGGCTCAAAATACCTGATAACAATGTGTGTTAGGATTATTAACAATTCACCAGACTTCACAAAAAAAAAGATTCTTATACTTTATTTTCCACCACTGATGATCAGTTAAAAGCAAATGCATCAACTGATCATCGATTTATAGCATTAAGAAGATATGGTCACCAATGCCAAATGTTGATGTTTCTTCCACAGCCAAGAGCAACTTGTCGTACAACATCTCCGGAGAAGGGTAAGGCGGAGATCAAGACGGTTGAAACATGTGGAGCCCTGGTATAAAAATAAACATTAAAAGAAATAGTTTACTTAAAATTAATATAAGTTATTAAGAAAACTATAAAAAACTTTTTGGGACCAGAAAATAAAAAAATACTATAATGCACAAAAACAATTATAATACATACTGTATAACATGAGGTAAAATTATGTATACATATTGGTATAGCATTATTCCAAATTTGTGTTGTTTTCAGCAATAATGTCCACTTTAGTGACCCTATACTGTGATTTAGACAGGACTAAATTTACTGTGATTTAGGTATTTGGGAGCCTTGAGGGCTTTTGCCTTTTTTTTTATCTGTGACGAGTTTGAGGGCTCTTCTCCCCCCACAACTCAGCCTGTTATCTGTCTGATCAACAAAGCGTTTGTGCTAGTGGCCCACAGAACCACATAGCCATTACAACCTAGCTGATCCAGCTATGTCCTATGCCAAGAACATAAGAAAGAATGAGCACTACAGCAGGCCTACTGGGCCCATGCTAGGCAGTCCAGATCACACCCACTCAAGAAATATTAAGATATTTTAGTTGACACTATTAATCATAATCATGCTTCTAAGAGTGTCATTGACATAAGAACATAAGAATGGAGGAACACTGCAGAAGGCCTACTGGCCCTACAAGGCAGGTCCATATCAAAACCACCACTACCTAAGAATTTATTCCCGACTCACGACACCAATCAAACCCAGCCCCCCCCACTCATATTTGTCCACTCTTTTTAAAGCCACCCAAGGTCCTAGCCTCATCACAGTACTTGGAAGATTGTTCCACGCATCTACAACTCTGTTCGAAAACCAGTACTTGCCTATGTCCTTTTTAAATCTAAATTTATCCAATTTAAATCCGTTTTTTCTGGTTCTTACTTGGTTCGAATCCTCAGTATTTTATTAATATCTCCTTTGTTTATGCCCATCATCCACTTGTACACCTCGATGATATCTCCCATTCTACATCTCTCCAGAGAGTGGAGATTAACGCTCTAAGTCTATCTTCATACGGGAGATTTCTTATACTGTAAATCATTTTAGTCATTCTTTTTTGTATGTTCTCCAATGAATCTATATCCATCCTGTAGTAAGGAGACCAAAACTGAGCTGCATAATCCAAATGAGGTCTCACTAGTGATGTACATGTGTATAGAGCTGAAAAATAACTTTTGGACTTCTGTTGCTTATACTTCTTGAAATAAATCCTAGTAATCTGTTAGCCTTATTAGCTTACCTTAGGTACTGTTGTCTTGGCTTTAGATTTGCCTTACCATGACTCCCAAGTCTATTCTGTATGAGTTCCATTTTGCATTCCTTAAGAACCCTTGAAAAAGCTCATCAGGACCTGGCGATTTATTTTGCTTCAAACGATCTATCTGTTTGATAACCATTTCTAGTGACTGTGATACTACATAATTTTTCTTCTTCAGGCCCACTAAATACCTAATTCTTGGGATATTATTAGTGTTTCCCGAGTGAAAAACCCAGAGAAAATAATTATTAAAAATAGAGCACATTTCATTCTCTTTGTCAGTAAGATACCCATAATTATTTTTTTAAAGGGGGCCTATCTTATCTCTAACTTTTGTTCTATACACCTGGAAAAAAATTTTTGGTTAGTTTTCGAATCCCTAGCAATTTTAATTTCGTAGTCCCGTTTAGTTTTTCTTACCCCCTTTTAACCCCCCTCTTAATGTCAATATACTGATTCATAAGATGACCCTCCCCCTTTTTTGATAGGCCTAAAATTCCTTTTTCTCCCCAAAAAGATATTTGAGCCATTATTCATCCATTTTGGGTCATTTCTATTGATCAATTTCTTTATATGGGATAAATGTTTTTTGGGGCAGCATGTATAGTGTTCAAAAAACTGTCATATTGATAGCTCTCTTCAGTACCCTGGTGATGGCCCAGGTGCTTGCCCTTCAGTACCCGGTGATGGACCAGGTGTTTGCCCTTCAGTACCCTGGTGATGGACTAGGTGTTGCCCCTCAGCACCTAGTGATGGACCAGGTGTTTTGCTCCTCAGTACCCTGGTGATGGCCCAGGGTTTGCTAATCAGTGCCCTGGTGATGGCCCGGTGCTTCAACCCTTCAACGCCCGGGATAGATCATGTGTGGTTTTCAGTGCCCTGGTGATGGACCAGGTTTCCCCTTCAGTACCCTATTTTATAGTCCCCTGATTATCAAAGCATTTCCATGGATGGAGTAGGTGGGTTGGATAGGGTTTTGTTTGTGGGTTTGGGTTTTTGGTTTTGCCTACTGTGGATCAGTTGGTTGTTTGGTGTTCCTTATTTCTTGTTCTTGTGAGGAGGGGGGTTGGGATTTGAACGGACTTGACAGTTTTTGGGGGGGTGTTGTCATTTTTGTTTGGGATGGGGATGGTTGCACAAATATTTTTGTTGGTGGGTTTTTGATATGGCCCATATGGGCCAGTAGGCCTGTTGCAGTGTTCCTCCTTTCTTATGTTCTTTTACTACACAGATGATAAGTGTTCTCTAAGTCCATTGTAATTCAAGCGAAAAATTACCCTTACTGAATTACCCTACTATGAAACTTCCATTCAATGCCGGGAATTGATTTGTGGGGCTGCCCGGAGTTCCTCTGTAATTTCTAAATTATTAAAAGGGCCCTTTTTTTGCCGAACTAACAAGCAGGTTATTTCCCCCGTAGGTTCTGTCAAAACTGCTTCAAAAAAAACTTTGAACCCCAAGAAGTCGTTTGATTCTAAATTCCCAGTCAAAAAAATTTCCCAAACAATTTGACTAAAGTTGAAGTTCCCAGAATAACTACGTTATCGGATTATGGCCTTAACAATTTTCCTCCCTATCTAAGTTTGGGGGACGGTATATCACACCTAAATAAATTTTTCATGCCCCTCTGAAAATTCTATTCAGACAGACTTGTATGTGTATTTCAGACTTTATTTCCTTTTATGCAACAGTTCAAGCATCTCGACATACAGTGCCACTCCCCCTTCCGAAACGTCTGTCTACTTGGAAAAATTTTAAAAACCCTGTATATGACATTCAGCAGGCATGTCCCTATTTCGTATTGAACCACGTGCCTCAGTTATGGCAAATACATCAATGTTACCTGACATCACATATGTTGTTATTGTTCTACATAAGAACATAGGAGGAACACTGCAGCAGGCCTGTTGGCCCATACAGGCAGGTCCTTCACAATCCATCCCACTAACAGAATATTTGCCAACCCAATTTTCAATGCTACCCAAGCAATAAGCTTTGATAAGAACATAAGAACATAAGAAAGGAGGAACACTGCGAGGCCTGTTGGCCCATACTGGGCACGTCCTTCACAATCCGTCCCACTAATAGAACACTTGCTCAATCCAATTTTCAATGCTACCCAAGAAATAAGCTTGACAATTCATTTACTCATGTGCGAGTCCCACTCAAATCCAACCCTCTCACTCATGAATTTATCCAACCTAAATTTGAAACTACCAAGTCCTAGCTTCAATAACCCTACTAGGCAGACTGTTCCACTCATCAACTACCCTATTTCCAAACCAATACTTTCCTATATCCTTTCTAAATCTAAACTTATCTAACTTGAATCCATTATTTGGGTTCTCTTGGGAGATATCCTCAAGACCTTTTTTATATCCCCTTTGTTAATACCCATTTTCCACTTGTATACCTCGATCATGTCTCCCTCATTCTACATCTTACAAGTGAATGTAATTTTAGGTCTTCAATCTTTCTTCGTAAGAAAGATTTCTAATGTATGTATTAATTTAGTCATTCTACGCTGAATGTTTTCTAAGAATTTATGTCCATTCTGTAATATGGAGACCAAAACTGAGCTGCGTAATCTAGGTGAGGCCTTACTAATGATGTATAAAGCTGTAATATAACCTCTGGACTTCTGTTGCTAACACTTTTTTGATATAAACCCCGTAATCTATTTGCCTTATTATCGCTTAGGCATTGCTGTCTTGGTTTGGTTGTGCTTACCATCCCCCCCCAAGTCCTTCTAGCAATCTGTGTGACTAAGTTCTACGTTATTTAACTTATAAGTGCTTGGGTTAGGGACACCCCCGGCTTCAAAACCCTTTGATTTATCTACATTGAACTGCATTCCATTTTTCTGACCATGAATTAAGTTTGTTAAATTTTCCTGAAGTTCTGTGACATCTATGTTTGAATCAATTATCCTACCTATCTTCGGTCAGCGAATTTGCTCATATCACTAGTAATTCCCTCGAAAAGGATTAAATATTATAATAACAATGGGCCTAAGACTGATCTCTTGGAACACCACTTGTTACAAGTCCCCCCCCGGGTTTTAAACCCCCTTTTATGCAACCCTGCTTCCTATTGGTGAGCCATGACCGATCCATGACAGCATTTTTCCCCCCAATGCCATGAGCTGCCACTTTTTTAACAGTCTTTTGTGCGGTACTCTAAAAAAAAGCCTTACTAAATTAAAAAAACAATATCAAATTCTTTATTTTCTCGGGGGTGCATCTTTTTCGTGATAATTTATTTACCATGTGCAAACCCCATTCAAATCCAATTCCTCTATCATGTGTTTATCCCAAACCCAAATTTGAAACTACTCAAGGTTTTAACCCCAATAACCCATAGGCAGACTTTTACTCACACCACCCCCTTTCCAAAAAATACAGTGGATCCCCCGCTTTTCGGCCGTTCCTTTTTCAGCCAACCGCATAGGCCGGTTTTTTAGCTACCGCTTATCGGCCGATGGGACGATCAACCTGCCGGCGTGCCCCCTCACGTAACCCCTCAGTCTGCATCTGTCCCTGTTATAAGGAATATCTGCACATCCATTCATCCATTCTTTTTGGTGCTTGTTTATTGATTTGACTGTGAAAAAAACCACCAGGGAAAAATTAGAGTCCCAGCCCTTTGGAAAAGGGCGAAAGGGGAAGAATGTGCCCTTCAGTGATTCTACGATTGTACGATTTCCCTTTGGGGTGGAAACCCCTTCCCGAAACTTTTTCCAGGGTCGCAAATTTTTTAAAAAAAAAAAAATTTTTTTTCTTATGAAAATGATAGAGAATATTTTTCCGATCATAACGTTCCCAAAATTATGAAATTTGATAAAAAACTAAATTATGCTCTAAAAATTAGCGGTATAAAGAATTTACGCATCGGCATTTCCCCGAGTATAAGCCGCCAATTTGTTTTGAACTACCCAATAAGGTGGTCAAAAATTTTAAAGGCCTTTTACCAAATTTAAAAAGATGCCAATTTCAAAATGGGGTCCAGAATAAACGGACAGACATTCCGGCACTAAAATAACATTTTATCTGTTCTTATCCCCTCCGGGCCCCTTTTACATTACTTTTTTTTCCTTTTTGAATTTTTTTTCTCAAAAAAAAGAAGATTTACTGTTATGTAACAACAGCATCATTGTAAAAATGGTATAAATAATATCAGCGCACTTGTGCAAAATATTAGACACCCAGTTGATGTGTATTGGACGCATGGCTGATTTGTTTACTCCTGAACATCAGCAAAATCGAACATTTTCCCCACTTTGCGCTCATTTAAGGACTTTTCATCGTAAACAGTCAAAATTATCTCTATTTCTGAAAAATATCATCCATTCTATCGGATGAGACGAAACAGTATACAAGCATAAATACTATCGAAAAAACGCAAATCGCTGTTTTAAACCAAAAAAACGGTCAGGTTTTTTTTCCCCTTTTGCACTGTGTGGTGCAGGATTTTTTTTTTGGGCACATGACCCCAAACCCCTTCTCCATCTAGGGCCCACCAGCCTGTTTCACTTGATTTGGGCGCTAAATTTGGCTACTAGTCACAAAAAAATGGTGCGTGCCTCTATACGGCCAAACCCGAAAGGGGTTTAAAAAGCGGGGGTCGATAAAGACTATAGTCCAGCCAGCGATAAAGTGTAGCATTAACAGTGAAAGTTGGATTAAACTAGAAAATGACAACACGAAACTTCTCCCCCCACTGTTGTTTTTATGTATGTTTGGGGGACTGATAACACCACCCCCTCTGCCCCCACCACCACTATGTAGGTTATGCTCTAATGGCCCTTTACACCCAACAACAACAACACACCACCCCTGTGACATCTAATACATATTTTTTTCATTCTGAGTACAGTCATCCCTTGGTTTTTTGTTTAACCGCCCCGAGGGATCAACTAAAACCAAAATCGAGAAAAACCAAAAACCTTTCCCCCTAAAAAAATAAATTCAATTAATCCATTCCAGAAACCCAGAAGTTTGGAAAAAAAATTGGGGCCTTAAAGATAGATTTACATGCAAAATGAATGAATTCAAAAGGCACTTTACCTTATTGAAGCTGATGTTGCTGGATGGAAGAGGGGGAGGAGGAGGAAGGGGGAAAAACCCTATTTTTGGAAGGGAATCCCTTCATAAGGATTCTAGGTACCAAGTCCTCATCTGGGGTCATTTCCCTTCTTGTTTTTTAATCCCACTAGGACCAGCTTGAGAGTCACTGCACACCTGTGATACTAAATATCTGTCCAGAGAGCTCTGTGTATGGCGTCGCTTTAAAATGTCCCTAAAATGGGAAGAGGATTGTCATTGAACATGTTGATGAGACAGATTGCAACATCTTTGTCAGTGTGATTTTCCCTCCACAAATGAATGCCCCTACTCAATTCCACAAATCTCCTTAATTCTGAAGGCACCTTACATCTCTTCCTCCACTGAAGCAATTTCCTGAGTTGTGGTTTGATGGTGTTGCAGTTCTTCAGTGGTTAGATCTTCATTGTGGTCCTCCATCAACTCTTCCACATCCTGGCACCCCACATCCAACCCCCATGGAATTCCCCAATGCCACAATACTTTCCACACTTCCATAGGCTCCTCAAGGTCAGGCCCAAACCTTTCAAAATCCCTCTCTGGGACACATCTGGCCACAATTTTCCCCAAGCAGAGTTCATCTTCCTGGAAGTCACTCCTGCCGCTTTATGTATAAGGCCTATGCAATGGAAGATATTAGTGATCCTTCCAGAACTTTTTAGGGTCAATGAGTGTCATTGGTCACATCAAAGCACCTTTGAAACATTGCTTTGGTGTACAGTTTTGAAGTTTGCAATGACCTGCTGGTCCATGGGCTGGATGGAGGAGTGGTGTTAGGAGGCAAGAATTTCACTGTTACAAATTTGAAATCCTTAGACATTTGGTCTTCCAAGTCTTGAGGATGAGCAGGACATTGTCCATTCCCCGGAGGCACTTGAGCCCCAATTATTGTCCAATAGATATTTCTTCACACTGGGGCAAAACACTTTATTAAACCATTCCAGGAAAATTTCCCTAGTGACCCATGCCTAGGGTTAGACTTCCACATCACACACAATTTACTCTTGTCAACACTGTATTTCTTGAACACTCTGGGAGTTTCAGAGTGATACACCAGTAAAGGCTTCCTTTTAAATCCCCACTAGCATTACCACACAACATTAGAGCTTTGCCTGTCTTTCATAGGCTTGTGTCCTGGCATGCCTTTTCCCCCTGTGTGATGTGGTCCTCCTTGGCATTTTCTTCCAAAGAGGCCTGTTTCATCACAATTAAACACTTGTTGTTTAAATTCTTCTGCCTCTACATATTCTTTAAAGTCACGCACAAATTTTTCAGCCCCTTGTTTATCTGAACTGGCACCCTCACCATGCCTACAACACTGTGTATGCCACTTTCGCTTCTTGAAGTTTTTAACCAGCCTTTGCTGGCCTTAAATTCATCAACATCAACACTGGTTTCAGTCATTTTCTTGACAAGATCGGATGCAACTGCCTTGTTTCACATATGATGGATTGCACAACACTATCACCCACTAGCAGTTTTTCATTTATCCACACCAACAGCAATTTCTCCATATTTTCCATTGTTTGTAATCTCTGTTTCGTTATCGTATTCACCCCCTTCGCAACATTAGCTTCCATGATTTCTTTTCTCTTCACCACAATGGAACTGATGGTTGATGGGGCCTTCTTTATATCCTGGCGAGATCGGCAATACGTACACCACTATCCTATTTTTCTATTATTTCTTTCTTCAGTTCTCGTGTTCCTCACTTTCTTACCAAGAACTGCATTGGAGCTTTCTTTGGGCCCATGGTAGCTTATTTTTTTAGTCAACACAATAATCAAGGCCAAAACAATGAATTGTTAATAAATGTTTGTATGAACTCCTGGGGTGATGTTCATCAAGCATAAACAATGCTAGATTCGTGACAATGTGCGTGGGAAAAGGGGGTTGGCGGTCTACGGCCTTTGTATGTGTGGGGCACTGGTGACGGTTCCACCCTCAACAAAACTGAGACAATTTTTCCATGAAAAAGAGTGAACGAAAACCAAAATCGTAAAACTGAGACAAACAAAAACCAAGGGTTGACTGTATATGTCATGTTTCTATGTTTTAATATTGTTTATTATGTCATATTAGATGAACTGTGATAGATAAATAAGCTAGAGGATATTAGTGTCATATTGAAGGACTATCTTGTCCTGTCTCCAAACAAACTCCTGCCGCCACCACTAGTCACATACGTAATGACATATTTTATTCATTCTAGAGTGTATATCAGGTTTCTATGTTATTTTTATTGTTTATTATGTCATTAAATCAATTGATAGATAAATAAGCGAAGAGGTGATATTAGCATCATACTGAAGGAGTATTTGTCTTGTCTCCAAACAATACTTTTTCTTAAATTCAATAAAGGTATGTAATAGTGATTTGAATGTTCATTTATCCATTTCATTAGTCAATTTATTTAGTTCTCATTGTTTTGTGTATGTAAAACTATAGTTAATCTTTAAAAAAATATTTTTTGTTGATATTTTGTCTGGAATGATTACTTGTATTTACATTAATTCTTATGGGAAATATTATTTCGCCAGGCCCTTTCATTTAGGTTAACCTTCTGAATGGATTACTTGATAAGCGAGGCCCACTGTACTTTCCTATATCCTTTCTAAATCTAAATTTGTCTAATATAATCCATTACTGCAGGTTCTCTCTTGTAAAGAAAAAGGACACAAGTGAAACTAATGTGACACTTTATTGTGGCAATGTTTCGCTCTCCGGGAGCTTTGTCAAGCCGTTACAAACAATACATGGACACAGAGGGTATATATAGGTTTAGGTGAGGTGTAAAACTAGGGGTAGTAGTAATATTAGTTGTAGAAGTAGCAGTAGTAATATAATATGGTAAAACAATCAACTTGCACATGAGTAAAAGGTTAAAAAAAGCTATTACTTGGGTAGCATAAAATAAGTTAGACATATACAGTGGACCCCGGTTAACGAAAACTTCATCTGGATAATAGTCTTGGTAATCCCACCTCCTCCTAATTTCCACACTACGAATTCGCTGCATTATATTCACACCAAACATTGATCTCAGACATGACATCTCCTGATTCCAGCCTTCTCCATGTTGCAACATTCACCACCCATGTTTCACACCCATATAAGAGTGTTGGTATAACTATACATACTCTCATACATTCAATTTGCTTCCACGGGCAAAGTTCTTTGTCTCCACAGACTCCCAAGTCCACCACTTACCCTTTTTTCCCTCATCAATTCTATGATTCCCCTCATCCTTCATAGACCCATCTGCTGACATGTCCACTCCCAAATATCTGAATATATTCACCCCCTCCATACTCTCTCCCCCCAAACTGATATCAATCTTTCATCACCTAATCTTTTTGTTATCCTCATCACATTACTCTTTCCTATATTCACTTTCAATTTCCTTCTTTTACATACCCTACCAAACTCATCCACCCAAACCCCTGCAACTTCTCTTCAGAATCTCCCAAGAGCACAGTGTCATCAGCAAAAAACAGCTGTGACAACTCCCACTTTGTGTTATATTCTTTATCTTTAACCCCACACCTCTTGCCAACACCCGCACATTCACTTCTCTTACATTCATGCAGGGAGTGTAGCATTCTTGCAGGGGGTGTAGCATTCATGCAGGGAGTGTAGCAGGCATGCAAGGAGTGTAGCATTATGCAGGGAGTGTAGCAGGCATGCAGGGGGTGTAGCATTCATGCAGGGAGTGTGGCATTAAAGAAAAGGCCAGTAACCCCAGAAAAAAACCTTTCACCTGCAGTGTTAATGGAAGGATTCCCCTTCAAACACTGCATACTATACTCCATCCTTTCCCTCCTCCGCCTCCACACATCAACAACCCTCAATAAATGTAAGTGACATGTTATTGTACTATATTTACATGTAATTTCTTTAATCTTCATTAAATTGTGTATTATTTAATGTCAAAAAGTTCTTAAAAAAAATTTTATTTTACTACTTTTGGAAGTCTGGGAAAGGATTAATTTTTTTTTCCACTACTTTTGGAAGTCTGGAATGGATTAATTTTATTTCCATTATTTTATGGGGAAATTTATTTGGGTTAAAATTGATTGGGGTTAAAATACGCCCCCGACGGGTTAAAATTTGTTAACCGAGG
>WNWK01044438.1:0-15094 GCA_009830355.1 Cherax destructor | reverse complement strand
GAGTCATGGTAAGCAGAAATCTAAAGCCAAGACAACAGTGCCTAAGTGTGCGCAATAAGGCTAACAGATTACTAGGATTTATTTCAAGAAGTATAAGCAACAGAAGTCCAAAAGTTATTTTACAGCTCTATACATCACTAGTGAGACCTCATTTGGATTATGCAGCTCAGTTTTGGTCTCCTTACTACAGGATGGATATAGATTCATTGGAGAACATACAAAGAAGAATGACTAAAATGATTTACAGTATAAGAAATCTCCCGTATGAAGATAGACTTAGAGCATTGAATCTCCACTCTCTGGAAAGACGTAGAATGAGGGGAGATATCATCGAGGTGTACAAGTGGATGATGGGCATAAACAAAGGAGATATTAATAAAATACTGAGGATATCGAACCAAGTAAGAACGAGAAATAACGGATTTAAATTGGATAAATTTAGATTTAGAAAGGACATAGGCAAGTACTGGTTTTCGAACAGAGTTGTAGATGCGTGGAACAATCTTCCGAGTAGGGTGATAGAGGCTAGGACCTTGGGTGGCTTTAAAAAGAGATTGGACAAATATATGAGTGGGAGGGGCTGGGTTTGATTAGTGTCGTGAGTACAGGAGTAAATTCTTAGGTAGTGGTGGTTTTGATAAGAACCTGCCTTGTATGGGCCAGTAGGCCTTCTGCAGTGTTCCTCCATTCTTATGTTCTTATGTTCTGAAGCTCGGGAGTGTCCATAACCCAAGCACTTATAAGTTAAATAACGTAGAACTTAGCCATACAGATTGCGAGAAGGACTTGGGGGTGATGGTAAGCAGCAACCTTAAACCAAGACAGCAATGCCTAAGCGTACGTAATAAGGCAAATAGATTACTGGGATTTATATCAAGAAGTGTTAGCAACAGAAGTCCAGAGGTTATATTACAGCTTTATACATCATTAGTAAGGCCTCACCTAGATTACGCAGCTCAGTTCTGGTCTCCATATTACAGAATGGACATAAATTCGTTAGAAAACATTCAGCGTAGAAGACGTGTCTTGTGTGCTCTCTGTCAATCTGAAGATGTCCTCTCTTGAGCTACTCTACCAGCAGCTGAAGGAAGAACTGAGGGTAGCTAAGCTTGAGATACAGCGACTGACTGAGGAAAACAAGAGGATTCGTAGTAATCCTCCTGTTGAGAATCCTCAAGCCATGAAAGGAACCTGGACAGTGGCTAAAACGCATGGGACAAAGTTAAGGCTCAAGAGGACGGGTGGAGAGGTAGAAACAACGAAGACCCAGGAGAATGTTGTGGAAACATCGAACCCATTCTCCGTGCTACCCGATGAATGTGAGTCGACTTCTGGGAGCGTCACGACGAAAGACACAAAGGAAGGTAAAAACATTGTTGTTGTTGGGGACAGTCAGGTTAGGTACATGGATAGGGCTTTCTGTTTGATTGATAGGAGTAGGAGACAGAGGGTTTGCTTTCCTGGGGCTGGGATGGAGGATATTGTTAGCCGTCTGGACGACATCATGAGAGGTAATGGGAGCAATCCTATTATCTGTCTCAGTGCTGGAGGCAACGATGTTGGCAGACGTAGGAGTGAGGACCTGACTAGCAGGTTTAGGTCAGCAATAGACATAATTAGGAAGAAGGGTGGGAACCCTGTCATATGTGGTATTTTGCCAAGGAGAGGAGTTGGAATGAATGGCTGTCCAGGGCAATTGGTGTCAATTGCTGGCTGGACAAATACTGTAAGGAAAATTCAGTAACATTCATTGACAACTGGGACCTCTTCTATGGCAGAAATGACATGTATGCCAGGGATGGGGTTCACTTATCCAGGTCTGGGGTGGGGCACTGGCAACTGCAGTGGAGGGAGCTGTTAGGGCTTTAAACTAGAAATAGTTAGTGGTATGGGTTTTGGGGGAAAACAGAGAAGTCCCAGTGTAGTAATATTATAAGTTGTAGGAGAACTAGTAATAGGCAGAATAAGGTGGATAGTGGAAAGCTAGTGACACTAGATGACAAGGACAGTAATAGGTATAGTGGAAAACAGAGATGAGCAGGAAGGGTAAAGAGAAAGGAGGGTCTCTAATATATATTACACCAATAGTCGTAGTGCTAGGAATAAGATGGACGAGTTGAGATTAGTTGCAAGTACGGGTAATATTGATGTTTTTGCAATAACTGAGACATGGTTTAATATGAAAAATCGGGACTTGCCTGCCGAATGTCACATTCAGGGTTTTAAATTGTTCCAAGTAGACAGAAGTATCGGGAAAGGGGTGGGGTGGCACTCTATGTCCGTGATCATTTAAATTGTTGCATAAAAACGGGTATAAAGTCTGAATTAACACATACAGAGTCTGTCTGGATAGAATTTTCAGAGGGGTGTGAAAAATTGATTTTAGGCGTGATTTACCGTCCTCCAAACTTAGATAGGGAACAAGGGAGACTACTTTGGGAGGAAATTGTTAAGGCCACAAGACACGATAACGTAGTAATTTAGGGACTTAACTTTAGTCAGATTGATTGGAATTTCATGACAGGGAATTTAGAATCTAACGACTTTTAGAAGTAGTTCAGGATTGCTTTTTGAAGCAGTTTGTAACAGAACCTACAAGGGGAAATAACCTACTTGACTTGGTTCTGGCAAGCAAGGAAACCCTTGTTAATAATTTAGAAATTACAGAGGAACTCGGCTCAAGCGACCACAAGTCAATTACCTTTAGCATTGAATGGATGTATGATAGTAGGGATAATTCAGTAATGGTCCCAGATTTTCGCTTAGCAGATTATAATGGACTTAGAGAACACTTATCAACTGTGGACTGGGGTGAAGAAGAGAGGTATCAATATGACAGTTTTCTTAACACTATACAGGCTGCCCAAAGAACATTTATCCCGTATAAAGAAATTAGATCAAGTAGAAATGACCCAAAATGGATGAATAATAGGCTCAAATATCTTTTAGGGCAGAAGAAAGGAATTTATAGGCGCATAAAAAGAGGTGAGGGTCATCTTATAAATCAGTATACTGACATTAAGAGGGACGTTAAAAAGGGAATAAGAAAAGCTAAACGGGACTATGAAATTAAAGTTGCTAGGGATTCAAAAACTAACCCAAAAGTTTTTTCCAGGTTTATAGAACAAAAGTTAGGGATAAGATAGGTCCCCTTAAAAATAACTTTGGGCATCTTACTGACAAGGAGAATGATATGTGCTCTATTTTTAATAATTATTTTCTCTCGGTTTTCACACAGGAAGACATTAATAATATCCCAGTAATTAATTTTACAGAGGCCCAGAAGAAGATAAATTATGTAATATCACAGTCACTAGCGAAATGATTATGAAACAGCTGGACCGACTGAAACAAAATAAATCGCCGGGTCCTGATGAGCTTTTTGCAAGGGTTCTTAAGGAATGCAAATGGAACTCTGTGAACCAATATCTAACATTTTTAATTTATCTCTTCAAACAGGTGTAGTGTCTGATATGTGGAAGATGGCTAATGTAATTCCTATTTTTAAAGCAGGGGACAAGTCACTACCGTCAAACTACCGCCCAATAAGCCTGACCTCAATTGTAGGCAAATTACTAGAGTCAATTATAGCTGATATTATTAGAAGCCATCTAGATAACCATAATTTGATTAATGATACCCAGCATGGATTCACGAGGGGCCGTTCCTGCCTATCTAATTTATTAACCTTCTTCAGTAAAGCTTTTGAGGCTGTTGATCACGATAAAGAATTCGATATTGTTTATTTAGACTTTAGTAAGGCTTTTGATAGAGTACCGCACCAGAGACTGTTAAAGAAAGTGGCAGCTCATGGCATTGGGGGAAAAGTGCTGTCATGGATCGAGTCATGGCTCACCAATAGGAAGCAGAGAGTGTGCATAAATGGGGTTAAACTGAATGGGGACTTGTAACAAGTGGTGTTCCACAGGGATCAGTCTTAGGCCCATTGTTATTTATAATATATATCAATGACCTTGATGAGGGAATTACTAGTGATATGAGCAAATTCGCCGACGACACGAAGATAGGTAGGATAATTGATTCAAACATAGATGTCATAGAACTTCAGGAAGATTTAGACAAACTTAATTCGTGGTCAGAAAAGTGGCAGATGCAGTTCAATGTAGATAAATGCAAGGTTCTGAAGCTCGGGAGTGTCCATAACCCAAGCACTTATAAGTTAAATAACGTAGAACTTAGCCATACAGATTGCGAGAAGGACTTGGGGTGATGGTAAGCAGCAACCTTAAACCAAGACAGCAATGCCTAAGCGTACGTAATAAGGCAAATAGATTACTGGGATTTATATCAAGAAGTGTTAGCAACAGAAGTCCAGAGGTTATATTACAGCTTTATACATCATTAGTAAGGCCTCACCTAGATTACGCAGCTCAGTTCTGGTCTCCATATTACAGAATGGACATAAATTCGTTAGAAAACATTCAGCGTAGAATGACTAAATTAATACATAGCATTAGAAATCTTCCTTACGAAGAAAGATTGAAGACCCTAAAATTACATTCACTTGTAAGACGTAGAATGAGGGGAGACATGATCGAGGTATACAAGTGGAAAATGGGTATTAACAAAGGGGATATAAATAAGGTCTTGAGGATATCTCTCCAAGAGAGAACCCGCAATAATGGATTCAAGTTAGATAAGTTTAGATTTAGAAAGGATATAGGAAAGTATTGGTTTGGAAATAGGGTAGTTGATGAGTGGAACAGTCTGCCTAGTAGGGTTATTGAAGCTAGGACCTTGGGTAGTTTCAAATTTAGGTTGGATAAATTCATGAGTGAGAGGGGTTGGATTTGAGTGGGACTCGCGCATGAGTGGGTAGAATTGTCAAAGCTTATTTCTTGGGTAGCATTGAAGATTGGGTTGAGCAAATATTCTGTTAGTGGGACGGATTGTGAAGGACCTGCCTAGTATGGGCCAACTGGCCTGCTGCAGTGTTCCTCCTTTCTTATGTTCTTATGGGTGTGTTGAAGATGTTTAATGCCCGTCGTCTGCAGTCTCTAATGAAGTGACGAGGATAGTGAAGTTTGGAAAAAACTTGTTCAATGAGGGAGCATTCTTCTTCAAGGAACTCACTGCTGCAGATTCTGAGTGCGCGCAGGAAAAAGCCTATAATTACACCACGTTTAATTTTGGTGTCGTGGTGAGAGTAGAAGTGGAGAAGATCGTGTTGATTGGTAGGTTTTCGATAGACTTTAAAACGAAGTTCATGGTCAGCTTTGCAGAGAAGAACATCAAGAAAAGGAAGAGTGTTGTCGACTACTTCTTCTAGTGTAAACTGGATTGATGGCTCAACCTGGTTGAGTTCGTGTTGGAGAGCTTGAACGTTGAAGCGTCTGGGAGTTATGATGAGAATGTCGTCAACATAACGAAGCATAACGAAACATAACTCGCTTGATCTTCCTCTTCCAGCCAGCGATTTCATCGACCTTGTTGAACTATGTGTGGGCTTTACATGTTTCTCTTTCGAAAACCAACTCTTTCAGCAAACTTTTGGACTACCCATGGGATCGCCACTTAGTGCCGTCCTTGCGAACCTATATATGGAACATTTGGAAGCCGAGCGATTTTCCACTATTATTCCCTCTTCTGTCACCTGGCTTCGTTATGTTGACGACATTCTCATCATAACTCCCAGACGCTTCAACGTTCAAGCTCTCCAACACGAACTCAACCAGGTTGAGCCATCAATCCAGTTTACACTAGAAGAAGAAGTCGACAACACTCTTCCTTTCCTTGATGTTCTTCTCTGCAAAGCTGACCATGAACTTCGTTTTAAAGTCTATCGAAAACCTACCAATCAACACGATCTTCTCCACTTCTACTCTCACCACGACACCAAAATTAAACGTGGTGTAATTATAGGCTTTTTCCTGCGCGCACTCAGAATCTGCAGCAGTGAGTTCCTTGAAGAAGAATGCTCCCTCATTGAACAAGTTTTTTCCAAACTTCACTATCCTCGTCACTTCATTAGAGACTGCAGACGACGGGCATTAAACATCTTCAACACACCCAGAGAAGACACTGCTGAGAAGAGATACATAGTCCTTGGAAATAAATGGTATAAAATACCGACACAATGGAAAAATAAACACATAAGCAGTATAATGTGATCCTTTATTGACAACGTTTCGCCCACGCAGTGGGCTTTATCGAGTCACAGACAGATCTACCTGGAAAATGAGCAACATAGAATATATAGGGTACAGTCAGGTGGAGAATGCTGGGTCAGATGGAGAAAGCTGCATGTGAGTCTTAAAAGTAGTGTGAAAACATAGTGTGACTTAAAGGACCTGCAGTGTACCATTCTTGAGTTCTAGGTGGGATAGCGTTGAAGAAGTTTCTTAGAATCATCACTCATCTGTATGTCCAACAACTTTAACCAGAACAACGGCTTCTACAACATAGCTGAACCTATTGCCAAGAAACTTCTTCAACGCTATCCCACCTAGAACTCAAGAATGGTACACTGCAGGTCCTTTAAGTCACACTATGTTTTCACACTACTTTTAAGACTCACATGCAGCTTTCTCCATCTGACCCAGCATTCTCCACCTGACTGTACCCTATATATATCTCTATGTTGCTCATTTTCCAGGTAGATCTGTCTGTGACTCGATAAAGCCCACTGCGTGGGCGAAACGTTGTCAATAAAGGATCACATTATACTGCTTATGTGTTTATTTTTCCATACATAGTCCTTCCCACCAACTCCATTTCCAAACAAGTTTCCAACATTTTTTCTAAGACCTCATTCCGAGTATCCACCTCCACATCCACCACCATTAAGGACATTACCAGTAACAGACAGGAAAAGCTTCAATCCACGGCAGGGGTATACACAATCCCTTGTAATGGCTGCAGCAAATTATACGTTGGCGAAACATCCAGAGACCTACAAACACGCATTTCAGAACACCAGTACGCAGGCAGATCTGACGACTCAAGAAATGCCTGTGTTCAACACCGAAATTTACACAACCATTTAATCAACTACAGAAACGCAAGACTCATCGCCAGAGAAGACAACACGCAATACCGAAGAATCCTAGAATCATCACTCATCTGTATATCCAACAACTTCAACCAGAACAACGGCTGAACCTATTGCCAAGAAACTTCTTCAACGCTATCCCACCTAGAACTCAAGAATGGTACACTGCAGGTCCTTTAAGTCACACTATGTTTTTAACTATCACACTACTTTTAAGACTCACATGCAGCTTTCTCCACCTGACCCAGCATTCTCCACCTGACTGTACCCTATATATATCTCCATGTTGCTCATTTTCCAGGTAGATCTGTCTGTGACTCGATAAAGCCCACTGCGTGGGCGAAACGTTGTCAATAAAGGATCACATTATACTGCTTATGTGTTTATTTTTCCATCATGAACGGTAATGGGATCAATCCTATTATCTGCCTCAGTGCTGGAGGCAATGATGTAGGCAAGCGTAGAAGTGAGGATTTAGTTAGAAGGTACAGGACAGCAATAGACATAATTAGGAAGAAGGGGGGGCGCCCTGTTATATGTAGCATTTTGCCAAGAAGGAGTGTTGGAAATGAATGGCTGTCCAGAGCGATTGGTATAAATTGCTGGCTGGACAAACACTGTAAGGATAATGCAGTCCCATTCATTGACAACTGGGACCACTTCTATGGCCGAAATGACATGTATGCCAGGGATGGGGTTCACTTATCCAGGGCAGGTGTAGAATTTCTCTCTAGCTCAGTTGAGGATGTTGTTAGGGCTTTAAACTAGGATTAGTTAGAGGTATGGGTTTAGGAATGGTGAATAATGAGGGTCAAAATATTGATTCAGGCTTTGACATCATAAATCTTAACAATAACAGTAATCGAGTAACACAGGGTAATAATAGTAACAGAAATTGTGTAAAACAAAAGCTGAATATGAAAAAGGTTCACAAGAAGATACATCTCAATGTATTTTACACTAACTGTCGAAGCGCCAGAAATAAAATTAACGAATTACGTTTGGTAGCATGTGCTGGGAACTTTGATGTCATTGCAATAACTGAAACATGGTATAATATAAAGAGTCGGGATATGATTCCTGAGTGTCATATTCAGGGGTTTAAGTTGTTCCATGTAGATAGATATAATGGGAAAGGGGGTCGAGTTGCATTATATGTACGAGAAAATATAAATTGCTGCATAAAAACAGGCATAAAAATAGATGGATCATTAACAGAATTTGTTTGGGTAGAGTTTCTAGAAGGTCAAGAAAAACTGATTCTAGGTGTAATATACCGACCTCCAGGCTTGGATCACGATAGAGGGAGACTTCTTTGGGACGAAATTGTTAGGGCTTCTAGACACAATAACGTAGTGATAGTAGGGGATTTTAACTTTAGTCAAATTGACTGGACTTCTTTGACCGGTAATCTGGAGTCCAGTGACTTTATGGAAGTAGTTCAGGACTGTTTTCTGAAGCAGTGTGTGACGGAGCCTACCAGAGGTAATAATTTGCTCGACTTAGTCTTGTCAAATAAAGAAACCCTTGTAAATAATCTGGAGATCACTGAAGAGCTTGGCGCAAGTGATCACAAATCCATTACTTTTAATATTAAGTAAAAGGACACAATTGCAACTAATGTGACATTTTATTGTGGCAACGTTTCGCTCTCCAGGAGCTTTCTCAAGCCGTTACAAGCGATAAATGGACATAGTTGGTATATATATACTGTCAAGGTGAGGTGAAAACACTAGTGGTGTTAGAAATAGTAGTGATATAAGTAGTATTAGTAGTAGTAGTAGTAGTAGTAGAAGTAATACAATAAGGTAGTACAATCAATATGCACGTGAGTAAAAGGTGATAAAACAAATACTTGGGTAGTATAACAATAGGTTAGACAAATATTTCTGCTGGAGGTTGAAATATAAAAGGCCAGTAGGAGTGTTCCACATCTACGATGTGCTAAACTAACAGGAGAGACTATGTGATGGTAGGGTTTACTGTTTTCAGGAGGATTCTTGCTAAGACTTCAGAGATGGTGAAGCTGCCTTTGTTTTGTTTAATTGTGTTAGAAACAGAGATAAGTGCTGATTCAAGGCATTTTCGACTACGGAAATTAGTTTCTTTGATTACTAGTCGGGCGTCTTTGAATTTCATGAGATGATTGTTGGAATTTCGGTGTTGTACGCAGGCGTTGTTCAGGTTATCGTTTCTGCATGCATTCATGTGTTCATTGATGCGTGTCTCGAGGTTTCTTGCTGTTTCTCCTACATAAATTCTGTCGCAGCCTCCACAGGGTATAGTGTAGACCCCTGCGTTGACTGGTTCATGGTGCTTGGATCTAGTCCTGGTTAGATCCTTAATAGAAGTACTGGAAGCGATGGCGACTCTAGTGTTAGCTTGTGCAAATACTTTAGAAATGTTGGATGCAACCTGGCTGTTGGGAAGAATTATAACTTTGTTTGGAGTGGAATTGACGCGTGGAGAATTAATGATCTGAAGAGCTCTTTTCTTGCAGTCAATTCCACTCCAAACAAAGTTATAATTCTTCCCAACAGCCAGGTTGCATCCAACATTTCTAAAGTATTTGCACAAGCTAACACTAGAGTCGCCATCGCTTCCAGTACTTCTATTAAGGATCTAACCAGGACTAGATCCAAGCACCATGAACCAGTCAACGCAGGGTCTACACTATACCCTGTGGAGGCTGGACAGAATTTATGTAGGAGAAACAGCAAGAAACCTCGAGACACGCATCAATGAACACATGAATGCATGCAGAAACGATAACCTGAACAACGCCTGCGTACAACACCGAAATTCCAACAATCATCTCATGAAATTCAAAGACGCCCGACTAGTAATCAAAGAAACTAATTTCCGTAGTCGAAAATGCCTTGAATCAGCACTTATCTCTGTTTCTAACACAATTAAACAAAACAAAGGCAGCTTCACCATCTCTGAAGTCTTAGCAAGAATCCTCCTGAAAACAGTAAACCCTACCATCACATAGTCTCCTGTTAGTTTAGCACATCGAGATGTGGAACACTCCTACTGGCCTTTATATTTCAACCTCCAGCAGAAATATTTGTCTAACCATTGTTTACTACCCATATTTGTTTTATCACCTTTTACTCACGTGCATATTGATTGTACTACCTTATTGTATTACTTCTACTACTACTACTACTACTACTAATACTACTTATATCACTACTATTTCTAACACCACTAGTGTTTTCACCTCACCTTGACAGTATATATATACCAACTATGTCCATTTATCGCTTGTAACGGCTTGAGAAAGCTCCTGGAGAGCGAAACGTTGCCACAATAAAATGTCACATTAGTTGCAATTGTGTCCTTTTACTTAACATATTGTCGGTAATTCTACCAATATTATTACTTTTAATATTACCTGGGAGTACGAGAATAGGGATAATACGGTAAAAGTTCCTGATTTTCGTTCTGCCGACTATACTGGACTTAGACAACACCTGTCTAATCTCGACTGGGGTAATCTAGCTAACGATTACGATGGGATCTGCGTTTATGATTTTTTTCTTAATAATGTACAACGTGCACAGAGTATATTTATTCCCCAGAGAGAATTTAGGTCAAATAATAACGATCCCAAATGGATTAACAGGAGGCTAAAACATATATTAGGGGAGAAAAGAGGAATTTATAGGCGCCTCAAAAGAGGAGATGTTAACCTTATTGACCAATATGTTCAGTTGAAAAGAGAAGTAAAAAAAGGGATTAGAAAGGCTAAACGTGACTATGAGATTAAGGTTGCTAATGAATCAAAGACTAATCCAAAAGGGTTCTTTCAAGTGTATAGGACGAAGGTGAGGGAAAAGGTAGGACCTCTGAAAATTGGGAATTGACAGCTGACGGATAACGAACTGGAAATGTGTTCTCTATTTAATGACTATTTTTTGTCAGTCTTTACACAAGAAGACGTAAATGAGATTCCAGAAATTAACAATTATTCAGTTCCTGAAGAATTCAAGTTAACTAATATTACTGTCACGAGGGACATGGTTATCAAACAGATAGATAAACTGAAGCAAAATAAGTCATCGGGACCCGACGAGTTGTTTTCCAGGGTACTTAAAGAATGCATGATGGAACTTAGTCAGCCATTAACGAATGTGTTTAATACGTCCATCCTAACTGGTATTGTGCCAGAGATGTGGAAGATAGCTAATGTAGTTCCTATATTCAAATCAGGGGATAAGTCAATTCCATCAAACTACCGTCCAATAAGCCTCACATCTATAGTAGGCAAATTATTAGAATCAATTATAGCTGATATTATTAGAAGTCACCTTGAAGAACATAATTTGATTAATGAATCTCAGCATGGGTTCACGAGAGGTCGTTCCTGCCTAACAAATTTACTGACGTTTTTCAATAAAACATTTGAGGCAGTAGATAAAGAATATGATATAGTTTACTTGGATTTCAGTAAGGCCTTCGATAGAGTACCTCACAAGAGACTCTTAAGAAAGAACATAAGAAAGGAGGAACACTTCAGCAGGCCTGTTGGCCCATACTAGGCAGGTCCTTCACAATCCGTCCCACTAACAATATTTGCTCAACCCAATTTTCAATGCTACCCAAGAAATAAGCTTTGACAATTCTGCCCACTCATGCGCGAGTCCCACTCAAATCCAACCCCTCTCACTCATTAATTTATCCAACCTAAATTTGAAACTACCTAAGGTCCTAGCTTCAATAACCCTACTAGGCAGACTGTTCCACTCATCAACTACCCTATTTCCAAACCAATACTTTCCTATATCCTTTCTAAATCTGAACTTATCTAACTTGAATCCATTATTGCGGGTTCTCTCTTGGAGAGATATCTTCAAGACCTTATTTATATCCCCTTTGTTAATACCCATTTTCCACTTGTATACCTCGATCATGTCTCCCCTCATTCTACGTCTTACAAGTGAATGTAATTTAAGGGTCTTCAATCTTTCTTCGTAAGGAAGATTTCTAATGCTATGTATTAATTTAGTCATTCTACGCTTAATGTTTTCTAACGAATTTTTGTCCATTCTGTAATATGGAGACCAAAACTGAGCTGCGTAATCTAGGTGAGGCCTTACTAATGATGTATAAAGCTGTAATATAACCTCTGGACTTCTGTTGCTAACACTTCTTGATATAAATCCCAGTAATCTATTTGCCTTATTACGTACGCTTAGGCATTGCTGTCTTGGTTTAAGGTTGCTTCTTACCATCACCCCCAAGTCCTTCTCGCAATCTGTATGGCTAAGTTCTACGTTATTTAACTTATAAGTGCTTGGGTTATGGACACTCCCGAGCTTCAGAACCTTGCATTTATCTACATTGAATTGCATCTGCCACTTTTCTGACCACGAATTAAGTTTGTCTAAATCTTCCTGAAGTTCTATGACATCTATGTTTGAATCAATTATCCTACCTATCTTCGTGTCGTCGGCGAATTTGCTCATATCACTAGTAATTCCCTCGTCAAGGTCATTGATATATATTATAAATAACAATGGGCCTAAGACTGATCCCTGTGGAACACCACTTGTTACAAGTCCCCATTCGGATTTAACCCCATTTATGCACACTCTCTGCTTCCTATTGGTGAGCCATGACTCGATCCATGACAGCACTTTTCCCCCAATGCCATGAGCTGCCACTTTCTTTAACAGTCTCTGGTGCGGTACTATATCAAAAGCCTTACTAAAGTCTAAATAAACAATATCGAATTCTTTATCGTGATCAACAGCCTCAAAAGCTTTAGTGAAGAAGGTTAATAAATTAGATAAGCAGGAACGGCCCCTCGTGAATCCATGCTGAGTATCTTTAATCAAATTATGGTTATCTAGATGGCTTCTAATAATATCGGCTATAATTGACTCTAGTAATTTGCCTACAATTGAGGTCAGGCTTATTGGGCGGTAATTTGACGGTAGTGACTTGTCCCCTGCTTTAAAAATAGGAATTACATTAGCCATCTTCCACATATCAGACACTACACCTGTTTGAAGAGATAAATTAAAAATGTTAGATATTGGTTCACAGAGTTCCATTTTGCATTCCTTAAGAACCCTTGCAAAAAGCTCATCAGGACCCGGCGATTTATTTTGTTTCAGTCGGTCTAGTTGTTTCCTAACCATTTCGCTAGTGACTGTGATATTACATAATTTATCTTCTTCTGGGCCTCTGTAAAAATTAATTACTGGGATATTATTAATGTCTTCCTGTGTGAAAACCTAGAGAAAATAATTATTAAAAATAGAGCACATATCATTCTCCTTGTCAGTAAGATGCCCAGAGTTATTTTTAAGAGGACCTATCTTATCCCTAACTTTTGTTCTATAAACCTGGAAAAAACTTTTTGGGTTAGTTTTTGAATCCCTAGCAACTTTAATTTCATAGTCCCGTTTAGCTTTTCTTATTCCCTTTTTAACGTCCCTCTTAAAGTCAGTATACTGATTTATAAGATGACCCTCACCTCTTTTTATGCGCCTATAAATTCCTTTCTTCTGGAAATAAATGGTATAAAATACCGACACAATGGAAAAATAAACACATAAGCAGTATAATGTGACTTATTGACAACGTTTCGCCACGCAGTGGGCTTTATCGATCTGTCTGTGACTTCGATAAAGCCACTGCGTGGAAACGTTGTCATAAAGATCACATTATCGTTATGTGTTTATTTTTCCTTTCTTCTGCCCTAAAAGATACTTAAGCCTATTATTCATCCATTTTGGGTCATTTCTACTTGATCTAATTTCTTTAAACGGGATAAATGTTCTTTGGGCAGATTGTATAGTGTTAAGAAAACTGTCATATTGATACCTCTCTTCGTCACCCCAGTCCACAGTTGATAAGTGTTCTCTAAGTCCATTATAATCTACTAAGCGAAAATCTGGGACCGTTACTGAATTATCCCTACTACATAAGAACATAAGAAAGGAGGAACACTGCAGCAGGCCTGTTGGCCCATACTAGACAGGTCCTTCACATTCCATCCCACTAACAGAATATTTGTTCAACCTAATTTTCAATGCTACCCAAGAAATAAGCTTTGATAATTTTATTTACTCATGTGCAATTCCCACTCAAATCCAACCCCTTTCACTCATAAATTTATCCAACCTAAATTTAAAACTACCCAGGGTCCTTGCTTCAATAACCCTACTAGGCAGACTGTTCCACTCATCAACTACCCTATTTCCAAACCAATACTTTCCTATATCCTTTCTAAATCTAAACTTATCTAACTTGAATCCATTATTGCGGGTTCTCTCTTGGAGAGATACCCCTCAAGACCTTATTTATATCCCCTTTGTTAATACCCATTTTCCACTTGTATACCTCGATCATGTCTCCCCTCATTCTACGTCTTACAAGATGTCCTCTCTCATCTGAACAAGATGTCCTCTCTTGAGCTACTCTACCAGCAGCTGAAGGAAGAACTGAGGGTAGCTAAGCTTGAGATACAGCGACTGACTGAGGAAAACAAGAGGATTCGTAGTAATCCTCCTGTTGAGAATCCTCAAGCCAAGAAAGGAACCTGGACAGTGGCCGGAATGCATGGGACAAAGTTAAAGATCAAGAGGATGGATGGAGAGGTAGAATTAACGAAGAACCAGAAACCTGTTGTGGAAACATCGAACCGATTCTCCGTGTTACCCGATGAATGTGAGTCGACTACAGGGAACATCACGAACGACACCAAGGAAGGTAAGAACATTGTTCTTGTTGGGGATAGTCAAATTAGGTATATGGATAGGGCCTTCTGCTTGAAAGAGAGAAGTAGGAGACAGAGGGTTTGCTTTCCTGGGGCTGGGATGGAGGATATTGTTAGCCGTCTGGACGACATCATGAGAGGTAATGGGAGCAATCCTATTATCTGTCTCAGTGCTGGAGGCAACGATGTTGGCAGACGTAGGGAGTGAGGACCTGACTAGCAGGTATAGGTCAGCAATAGACATAATTAGGAAGAAAGGTGGGAACCCTGTCATATGTGGTATTTTGCCAAGGAGAGGAGTTGGAGATGAATGGTTGTCCAGGGCAATTGGTGTCAATTGCTGGCTG
>WNWK01044437.1:0-15094 GCA_009830355.1 Cherax destructor | reverse complement strand
GTTTGTTTATTGCTACTGGCGGTGTCCCAGATAGACTTCTCTCACAATTCCCACAACATGCATACTTACGGTGGGAAGCTGCATTCTTGTCGATATGTTCGATAGATCTCGTGGTCTTGCTCGGTAGATATAGTTCTTCCGTCAAGATGATGGTATGGGTTGTCCCGTTGAGCCAAAGAAGATTAATTTCCTTGATCTCTCTTTTACGCTCACGGACGGGGGCGTTACTTAACATGCGATTCATATCCTCTGCTATTTCCCTTTATTACAGTTTATACGTAGTATAACTTTAATCACTATGTAACTATGGCTTAATGCCCCACTAGTTTATACACATTCCGCTCCTATACCGAAATTCAGAGTCGATGAGTAAAGATGAGTTAATCATCCCTTCCATATCCAGCATGGCTGTCCTGGGATGGCGTCCCTGTCCGTGCTGCCATACGATACACCTTCCACTTCAATTATTTATAAATCTGCTTCACTGGACTCAACGTCCCACCGTATCCGTTAATTATATTCACTTCACTTCTACTATTTAAATCCCCCAGAATCAGGGTTTATGACCGTATCTTGTCGTATCGTCACATCACTAGAGCCGAATTAGGCCTAAATCTCGATACCCCATTAGCCGGGGTCACATTATTTCACCAAATTGTCGCCCGAATATCGGGCTTTCCGGACCGAATGTCCCATGATTACCCCTTGCACACTTTAATATCACTTCATATTAGGAAGTGAAGTCATTAAGTCCGGTCTGGCGGACGCAATCACCAAATTCCCAAAATAATTTTGGCAGATATCCTGGCCTGGGTAACTCACGTGTGACTCTGTCGCCCTCTGCCCAGCCTCGTCCATACCCCTCAAAATTCCAGTATTCGATGGTTCTAATTTCCTGTCCACATAACGTTAAACCACTAGCAGTGTATTAATGATATCTATTCATATTGGAAAGTTTATCAAATATAACTTTCGGAAAGTAACAATATTTTCCACACAAGTTTGCGTGCGGCCGGCAGTAACAGCCTGGTTGATCAGACCCTGATTCCACCATGATACCTGGTCGAGAACCACCGAAACCCTCTTCAACTCAATTTAACTGCTATTACCCTGACGGGTATCAAAAATATTCATAATAGAGTATATATCATATATAAATTGCATTATAATTTTATTATAAAAGAATGTAGAAAGATGGTTTCTAAAATTTTATGATTTTATGGTAATAATTATAAGATTTTTCATGAATTTAAACTTTTCTACAAAACTTTAAGTAATTTTTAAACGTTTGTCTTAATTTATAAGAATCAAATGATTTCTTTTATAATAAAGTATATTTATTATAAGTACAAGTTATCAGCTGAGGAAGTTAGAGAATGTGAGCAGGATGGCAAACTAAAAGAAACTTTAATTCATGAAAGCAAATAATTATTACATAACTATGTAAGCATATACTATATAGAATATAGGCAGGCTGGTGGAGTTTACAACTCTTTTTAATAACTATCTAATATTTAGGAAAACATCGAGTTTTGAATGTTCAATGTTTTGTTGAACTCGAATCATTCTTTACTATTCAAAAATTTCATTCTTTATATAGAAGGCTTTCTACCAATACATTTATTTTCCTGTTAATATTCAGTGTGGTAAATGGAAAATCAGCTCTCTCCCATGGCAGACGTTAGTCTGAGATACTCTCAAGAAAGGGAGCCGAGGCCGGGCCACCACTTGGAAAAGGCCCGGGCCGGGTGATACCGGCGAATCAAGAAGAAGAAGAACGATCGATCGACACCATGCCTAGCCCTTCTAGGGCAGGGTAGGTGCCTGAGCCAGAGCTTGCTATCACCTGCGGCTCACAAGACTGCTATTCTCATTAGCTCCCCTGGGGCTGGGAAGACCAAAGATGGGCCTAGCTTCTCCCTACGATCCCCGTGAGAGCGGGGAATGTGGCTAGGCCTGGGGACGGTTGGTCCCAACGATGAGGAGGTACTTGTACCTCCTCCCATGGCAGACATTAGTCTGAGATACTCCCGAGAAAGGGAGCCAAGGCCGGGCCACCACTTGGAAAAGGCCCGTGCCGGGTGAATACCGGCGAATCAGATCTTTAAGCAAACATTTTGATGACCTCACTGCATTATTAAACTCATTACAGGCCAGTATGTCCATCATTGCTCTCACTGAAACCTGGTTAAAGCCTCATACTACAGATATCTATGCCATTCCTGGTTACACAGCCATACACAATTGTAGGCCAGACCAACAAGGAGGTGGCACAGCTATGTTATACTCAGACCGGCTTTAATGTATTAACAATACATGCACAAGAGATGAACATGGAGAATATATAATAGCTAAGTTTAAATCCAAATCCTTACAAAAACCTCTCACAGTTATAAACATCTATAGATTACCACAGTCAAACATTCAACAATTTAGTGAAAAATTAGGAAGTATGATTACTGATGCACACATGAACAAAGACCACTTAATCTCACCTTCAAGGACCATAACAATGTAGCAATTGCATCTGCTCGAAAAATGACAGGATGGATAATGAGAACCTTCAAAACCAGGGATGCCAAGCCCATGTTGACACTTTACAGATCGCTTGTTCTATCTAGGCTGGAATATTGCTGCACACTAACTGCACCTTTCAAGGCAGGTGAAATTGCTGACCTTGAAAATGTGCAGAGAACCTTCACCGCACGCATAAGTGCGATAAACCACCTCAACTACTGGGAAAGCTTGAAGCTCCTAAACCTGTACTCTCTAGAATGCAGGCGGGAGAGATACATTATTATATACACATGGAAAATTCTCGAGGGCTTAGTACCAAACTTGCACACAAAAATCACTCCCTGCCTCTGGGTCTCTGGAGCGATCAGTGTAATATGGCACACACCCAGGGGTTTCCACACCCGTAATGCTAGCTGAAGCAAGTTGTTGCAGAATGTGCTGGGGACAATGCCTCTGCTGCCTGGTAGGGCTGTCCAGTGCACTGCCAACAGCTCTGGCGCCCAAGGGCGGCACCGTGAGTTTGCTGCAGGTCTGTCGCAGCCTCCATCCTGGAGCAATGGCATGGGCAGGAGCTTCCTTGTGGCATCTGCAACTGACCACAACCACCGGCGGCGCGTGCATTGGTATGACATGTCCCTGGTGGACCCGATATCCCTCATCAGTTTTTCAGCTCCCGGGAGGCGGAGGTACTTTGCTATCCTCTTGGCAGCTATAAGTTGGATCCTGTCCTCATGGGGCTGCAGCTGCGCCTCGAAGTTCAGAGCCACCGCATTGGCCCACCTAGGCGCCCCCAGCATGGCCCGTACAGCTGTGTTTTGGAATACACAGAGACACTTGATGTTCGTGGGCCTGGCGTGAACCAGAGCAAGCGCCCGTAGTCGATGAGCGAGCGTACGCCTGTATGTAGAACAACCTCATGACCTCGAGGCTGGCCCCGACCTTAGGGTTGGCCATGGCACTCATTGCCCGGACCCTCTGCAGAGCTCTCTCTTTGATGTGGCGTACATGTTTCTGGAAGGTGAGTTGCTTGTCAATGTAGATGCCAAGGTACCTATATCTGTGAACCCATTCCAGGTTGATGCCCAGGATCCGCAGCCTCTCATTGGGTTCCCTAGTGCGAAGGATCATGGCTTTGGATTTTGCTGCAGATATCTTGAGCCCCAGGCGACGGCAGGTGGAAGCCAGTAGATCGAGGTCCTCCTGAGCTCGGTGCAACAGCCGGCGCTTCCTGGATATGACAAGCGCCAGGTCATCGGCGTAGCTGAGCAGGAAGGTGCCTGTGGAGAAAGGCAAGCTCACAAGCTGGTGCATCAGTACATTGAACAGGGCGGGACTAAGCACCCCGCCCTGTGGAGTGCCATTTTCGAGGGTCTTGAGAGAAGAAGTATGCCCCTGGAAACGGACCCGGGCGCGCCTGTCCTGGAGATAGGATCGAAGCCATGCAAGCAGCCTGCCCTTAACTCCTCTGCGGGCCAAGAGTGCAAGGACGGCAGGTGCACTGGCGAGCTCGAAAGCTTTCTCAAGTTCGAGGAAGACAACAATGTGAGCTTGGGCGTCTGACCCAATGCTGGCCAGTAGGGTTGTAAGGCTTTCAAAGGTGCCCACTCCTTTGGTGAACCCATAGAGGTGTCCATGAGGAGGACCAAGCTTCCACCTCAGTCGCTCCAGCACCATCCTCTCAGACACCTTGGAGATGCAACTGGTGAGGGAGATGGGCCTCACACTGCCAGGATCCCGGTTTAGGAATTGGTATGATGTCAGCCTCCTTCCATACAGCAGGGAGTCTGCCGGCTCTCCAAGTCCGGTTGATGACCCCAGGACAGCTTCGTGACCAGACTGGCCAGACCGAGTGATCATGCCATAGGTAACACCATCATGCCCAGGTGCAGTATCCCGATGAGATGTGAAGGCTGCCTGGAGCTCCCGGTCAGTGAAGTCTTCGTCGGTGGAATCCTTTGCCTGGCACGCTGCTTGGATCGCCCCCACCCTTCTAGGAAGGAGAGCGTTCTGTAGGTCCTGGAGATCCTGAGGCAGTTGAGCCATAGCTGCTCTGGAGGTGAAGAGTTCCACCAGTCGCTCAGCCTCTGCTGCAGGATCTGGGTGTGCTCGAGCCACACTGCGACACTGCCCAGTGGCCATTCGTAGCTTGGTCCATATCTCAGATAAGGTGGTGGAGTAGCTGAGGGAGGCACACCACTCAAACCATTTAGCCTGCCGGACCTGTGCGAGACATGGCGCGCATGCCGCACCACTTCCCTTAGCAGATGCATGGACTCGGCCGTGGGATTGCGCCTGTGCATCTTGCGGACGACATTGATGCGGTGGTTCTGTTCCTTGATTACCTCATTGTAGAACCACCAGTCACGCTTGATGACCCTCTGCCCATAATCCTAGGTACGGCTGCCTCAGCTGCCAACGTGAAGGCTGCCTAGGTTCTGAGCCGCCTCATCTGGATCATCTGGTAGAGTAGTCTCCGCCCACCAGCGCCGATGACCTCTCGGAAGCATGGCCAGTCGGCCTTCTTGAGATTCCATCTGGGGTATGCATAGGAGGTGGGTGCCGCTGGGCCATCAGCGTAGTGACTACTGCAAAGTGATCACTGGTTAGACGGGGGTGGACCTCCCAACTTGCACTTGAGAGCAGCCGTCTGGAGATGAGTGTGATGTCCAGACGGCCACCGTAGTGATGGGTTGGCTCCCCATTGTTGAGGAGGGCGATCTCAGGTACATCCTCCAGCACAGTCGCAAGGTGCCTCCCTGCCTCGTTGGTGGGGGAGACAGAATTAAGTATTAGGTGATGGGCATTGACATCCCCAGCCACAATACGACCCTCCAGGGGGGCGAGTGCAGCCACCTCTGAAATGTCAAGGGTGGACCTAGGGCTTCTGTATATGTTGTAAATCACGAGAGGTCCATCCGGAAGGTGTAAGGTGACGGCCTGTACCTCCACTCCCTCCCCGCAGTCGATGGGGTCAGTGGAGATAGAGTGAGGGATAGTATTCCTGACGTAGACTGCTGTGCCCCTGCCAACGCCTTCCAGGCGCTGAAGGTAAGCCGAGAATCCCGGGATACGTGGCGGTGATTGATGTGTTGGTTCGGTAAGTGTCTCCTGGAGCAGGAAGACATCGATCTCATCTTGTACCGCAGCTTCAATCACTAAGTGAAGTTTCCTCCGTAGCCCACAAATGTTCCACTGAAGGATCTTCAAGGGGAGTAGAGGGGACCTCTGATTCCATCTCCGCCTGGGACATGTTGTCCTCCGTTGTTGGTGACCCGGGTCTCCTCCATCACGGACTGGAAGGACTCTTGGATGATGGCTTGTAGTTCCATTGAGTCCTTCCTGTCCAGGAGGACAACGCCTAGCATCCACGACAGGAGCTGTCTGCAGGCGCCCCTGTCCTCCGCCGACGGCAGCAGGCGAGTGAGGAGCTCTGAGATGACCCCAACGGTTTTCTTCAGACGAGTAGGAAATGAATCTACCATTACCTCTGTAGGCGTTGGGTCGGACGACTCTGGTGCTGGTCCTGAGCCAGCGGGTAAGTTTGGGTGGCTGTCGACACTGCAGCTGCATAAGCTGGGTGCACCCTGGGTCCGGCCGGAGTGGCCGTGGACGTCCGGGTCTCCTGGCGGGGAGCCGCTGCTTGACTCTGGACAATCGCAGGAGGGGCCTGCCCTCGGGAAGAGGCATGCTGGCGAGATGGCGTGGATAGTCTGTGCCCAGCAGTGGCCTGCTGGGCAGTGTTCCTGGCCTGTTGTCGCTTTTCCCAGTGACTCTGTCTTCTTGGCCACCTTGCTGGCTGCAAGCCATTGACTGCCCCCTGATGCCTCTGCTGGGAGCCCAGTACCGGGAACTCGCAGGTATCGCCCACCTGTGGCAATTGTGGTGTTGTGGTTGGAGCCCATGCTGACTGTTGTTGGGCAGGTCTGAGGTTGGGCGTTGCCGCGGTTGCCAGCCGTTCCGGTGACGCACTCGCTGCCAGTGCTGCACCATCACAGGACAGCTCTGGTTCCAGGCATGGTGCCTCTTTGAGCAGTTGGCACACTTGGGCTCCGGCCGAGAGGTCTCGCTGGTCGGTTGTTTGAGGAGTGCAATGCAGTCCTTCGAGTCGTGTGCCTTGCTGCACACTCCACACCTCTTCCCTCGCTGGCAGGTGGCTGCAATATGATTGAACCCCTGACAGTTGAAGCACTGCAGTGGGCCTATCAGGTACGGCCGTGTCTTGAACCTTCCCCAGACCCCAAGGTCCAGGTGCGTGGGGAGTGGGCCTTTGTGGTGTATCAGCACCTGTCGGGTGGGCACCTTGTTCACCTTGGCAGTGAGTCGCTCTGCCTTGACAATATTGGGCAGTTCCAAAATGGGGTCCAATGGAAGGGCACAGGGACGTGTAAGAGCACCCCCTTGTACACCTTCTCCCAAGCAATCAGTTCCACCATGCTGGGATGCGTCACAACCAGTCCTTTTAATACCTCGTATGAGTCCTCGTCCCGAGGAACGACCAAAATCTCGTTCCTGAGAGTGAACTCGCAGCGGAGCTGGAGGTGGGGGATGCCCTCCAGATACCTCACAAACCCGTAATCGGGAACCTTGAATTTGTTGAAGGCCATGGTTGCATTTGTCCGAGCAGAGCGGGAAGTCTGTCTTCCACGAGGAGTCAGCCATTCCCCATCCTCTGGGGTGGCTGATGCAACTGGGGCAGGTACCTGGTCGGGCCCCAACCCCGCCTGTTGAGGAGCCACAGCCTCCTGGTGGCCCCCCATGTCCATCTGGGGGACCAGATCTTCTTGGATAGCATCTGCCGGCTGAACTAGTGGCAGATCTACAGATACAGCAGTCTCTACAGCATCCTTGGCCTTCTTGGTGGGGGCTCCCATCGGCCCCACGTCGTCCTCTGACTCGTCCTCGCATTCCAATAAACGTTTAGGCCGCACTCCTGGGCCTGACATGGTGACTGTAGGTGCTGGGGACTGAACCAGCAGCTGAGCTGCAGACTGTGACCTCACAGCCGCCCACACGGGGCTCAGGGCTGTGAGGCTCAGGTCCCCGGAGGGAGCCCTTAGCCACCCTCACGTGGCTCACGAGAAACGACACTAATCTGTGCGTAAACTAACACAGACATATAATCCCAAGCGAAAACATAGCCCACGAAGAACAATAACGGCGTAAATCTGTGCGTAAACTAACACAGATGTCTCCTCTGCTATGTTCTATAAATATATCGAAGAATCCTGGGGGTGTTCTCTATCGCAATGATTTATCCGAGTAGTCTTCCTCTTCTCTCACTCACCACCAGATGTAGACCAAACAAGATGTAAACTTTGCCAGTTGGATTATTGTCACACCCTGCGTCATTATGTACTGGAGTGCGATAAAATTAATGAATTCAGAGACTACTCATTCAGAAATGTTCAAGATATGTCAAAGTATTTTATCCACAGTGGTATATTACAGACCATTCTGGAAAAATACCCTGACTTTGCTCTCTGTAAATAAAGCATTGACACGTGTGTGTGTGTGTGTGTGTGTGTGTGTGTGTGTGTTGTCATGTGTGCATGTGTATGTGTGTATGTATATACATGTATGTGTGTGTATGTGTGTGTGTGTGTATATATGTATGTGTATATGTATATGTGTTTAGTTTGATATCTTTATTATGCACCCCATACCCATCCTGTGGGCGGTAGTCAAAAGATTACAGAGGTACATAATGGGTCCAGGGACTGGACCCCAAAGTTATGATAGCTGAGCAAGTTACAAAGGTAATGAACTAACAAGCTACAAAGGTAATGAACTCACAAGTTACAAAGGTAATGAAACATGTAAGTAAATTTACTTACTTACGTTTATACATGGTTACAATCATGAACAAATTATAACGCAATGAACACTTCACTAGTCTACACCCAGTCACAACTGTAATGAGTTCTTGGTGCAAATTTTATTGTTGGGTCACACATACACACTTACATATACACATACACACACACACATACACATACACACACATATATACATACACACACACGCACACACAACAGGCCCAGCCTTCAATCGACATGTGCACAGGACAAAAAGGCAATCAACACGCGCGCGCGCACACACACACACACACACACACACACACACACACACACGTAGCAATGCTTTATTTACAGGGAGCAAAGTCAGGGTATTTTTCCAGAATGGTCTGTAATATACCACTGTGGATAAAATACTTTGACATATCTTGAACATTTCTGAGTGAGTTGTCTCTGAATTCATTAATTTTGTCGCACTCCAGTACATAATGACGCAGGGTGTGACAATAATCCAACTGACAAAGTTTACATTTTGTTTGGTCTACATCTGGTGGTGGTGATTTAACCTGCCAAAGATACTTGTAACCCAGCCGGAGGCGGGCGGTAGTGACATCCAAGAGTCTGCTTATTTTGTTGGATGCACCATAGACATGTGGCTCCTCCTGCATGATAGAATGATGATAGATGGACTGACTGGTGTCAATCTCCCCGAGTCTTAAGTCAATAAAATTCAGTTCTAGTTCTTTTTGTATTATTGTTCTCAAACTGCTAACTGACAAGCCAAGATTGTAATCTACCCCCTCTTTGAAAGCATAAAACTTAGCCAATTTATCAGTTCTATCATGCATCTGAAGACCAATGTGAGATGGAATCCACAGCATGTGCACTCTGACTCTACTATCCACAATCCTACCATACCTGTGTCTGGCTTCTGACACAAGCATGCTACAAGTTATATTTGATGAGTTGAGAGCATTTATGGATGACAGAGAATCAGTTACAATTAGAGAGTCAACCTTAGATACATGGACGCATTTGAGTGCAAGGAGTATGGCAAACAGTTCTGTCTGAAGGGTAGAGGCCCAGTTATTGATGCGTGCTCCAATTTCTTTAAGAGAGCCATCACTCTGTATGACAACAGCAGCACTACCAGCTGCACCAGTGGATTGGTGAACTGAACCATCAACGTAAATAATTTGTGAGAGAGTGTGCTGTTTGGCTAAATTATCAATACAGCTTAAGGCATCATGTTTGGCTTCAAGGCGAAGCTTTGGTTGTGATTTAAGAAGTAGTTTGGGGGGAAATGGAGGGATGGTAGTTTGGAATGGGGTAATATTCCATGGAGCGGAGAAGTGCCGCTGTTGCCTTACTTGCCACAGATCATGTATCTGATTCATGCGGAGGTCGGTTCCAGTTTTTCGATCCATCTGGAGGGATGTTCACCAGTGCTGAGGAAAGTTTGGAGGGCTTCTGTGCAGGGGTTTGAATGGGCTTGCCTGAGCATATTAACCCCAATTAGGATATTTCTTTCAGTAACACGATCTCTGATGCTTGGAATATCAAGTTCTTTCTGCATATTTAAAATTTTGGCAGTACGAGGGCATCCTAAAATGATCCTCATTGCTTCGTTCTGCAGTTTTTCCACCCCTCCAAGCTTCCAGTCAGACACAAGAGCAAGTAGTGGCGCAGCATAATCAACTAATGATCTAATATAAGCAAGATACATCATTTTCACAATTTTAACATTAGCACCATACCTGGGGTGAAACCCTGCCACAACTCTAAGTGCTCTCAACCTTTCTTTGTATTGACGACAAAGTCTCGTTACAACAGGTCCAAGTAGTGGGACCTCAAAGCCTAGATACCTGTATCTGTTTATATATTCTAGAAGAGACCCATCATGCAACTGGATCTGGCGAACAGTGCCTCTCTGTCGAGGAGGACGCCTATTGAGTATTTTTGTTTTATCAGTAGAGATTATCAACCCCAGGTCCTGACACGAGGCTAGTACATGGTTAAGGATGTTTTGGGTGTTGGAGAATGTATATGTGTGTGTGTGTGACCCAACAATTAAAATTTGCACCAATAACTCATTACAGTTGTGGCTGGGTGTATACTAATAGATTGCTCATTGCTTTATAATTTGTTCATGAGTGCAACCATGTACAGACGTAAGTAAATTTACTTACATGATTCATTACCTTGTAACTAGTGAATTAATTACCATTGTACCTTGTTCAGCTATCAAAACTTTGGGGCCCAGTTTCTGGACCCTATATATACCTCTGTAACCTGCAAATACCTTTGTAACTTGTCATGATTGTGACCATCTGAGTTCATTACCTTTGTAACTTGCTCAGCTATCAAACTTTGAGGTCCAGTCCCTGGACCCATTATGTACCTCTGTAATCTTTTGACTACCGCCCACAGGATGGGTATGGGGTGCATAATAAAGATATCAAATCAATGCACAGCATATTAGGGGCTTTTGGCATGTACATCTCATTAAGAACTATATCTTGTCTACCATGTATCATTGTACCATGTCTCAATAAAGTATTATGATTATTATTATTATTATTAACTTCTAACGAGGGTAAATTAGTGGGACTTTAAACCGACTGGTGAATAGTGTTTAAGGTGTTACGTATAAACTGTAAAAAAGGGGAATAGTGAGAGGATATGAGTCACTACCCCGACCAACCACGTTAAATAACGCCCGGTCTCGTGGGCATAAGAGAGTTCAATCTTCTCTTGACTCATCGGGACAACCACCAACATCATCGTCTTGCCGGAAGAATAGCGACAAGAATGCTGATTCTTCCCCACTGTAAGTACTCTTATTATCTTAGCAACCGTCTGGCCAGTAGGTATGTTGGGATAATGTAGATCTACGGTGGGAATAATTAAGATCTCCAGTGAACACCCAAGACACGGATAAAGGGTAAGTGATCTTACCAAATTGTACTCTCTCCTCCTTCTCCCCAATCAGTCAGATATTAACCTATACAGTCCACTAAAATTAATAATACTGTAACTATTGGTGTTACCCATTCTTAATAAACTGGTCAAGGATTGATGTGGATTTAGAGTGAGAATATCGAAGGGACCCCTTGGATGCGACCAGGAGTGGGTCAAGTTTTCTCACACACTTCAACGGGGGTAACCGCGGTAAAATTATACTAGTCGGTCCACTCCCCGGGAGATTATTTTGTTGTAAGTGGCGGTGAAGCCCAGACAGATAATCTCTTAATTCCCCACAGCATGAGCCAGTTCAAGAAGAGAGCCAAAAGGTACCTAATGAATGTAGCGACAGAAAGGGAGGAGAGTGATTTTTATTTTTTTTAGTTACCATACATGTACATACATGTAAATAGCTCTTTTTACCTTATTCCTTTTAATTATAGTATAATAACTAGTATCTACTACAGTGTAGTATAATATTAAATGGACCCCAATGGAAATAAGTCACTCTGTCTGACTTTTTTGGGTTATCCTAGGTTCTCTACACATATGCTGCTATGTAACTGTATTTGTGTATACTACCTAAATAAACTGGTGGCCTGGTGGCTAAAGCTCTCGCTTCACACGGCGAAGGCCTGGGTTCGATTCCCAGTCAGGGCAGAAACATTGGGCGTGTTTCTTTACACCTGTTGTCTATGTTCCCCATCAGTAAAATGGGTACCTGGGTGTTAGTCGACTGGTGTGAGTCGCATCCTAGGACACTGACCTAATCTGCCCGAAATGCTCAGCATAACAAGGGACTTTCTATATAGTAGTATGTCACTGATGTCAGCTAGGCCTGTATGCCATGTACATGTACTTGTAGTAAATAAAGATATTATTATTATTAATATTTATAATAGTCTCCTCACTGGTATATTTAAAAGAAAATGAATATATGAGACTATGAAAGAAAATGAATGCTCACAAAAACTCCTTAGTATTCTATTCTATTCTATGTGATTTGCCGTTATGGATCCCGGTCCGGGACTCTTCCAATTTGGTGACCCTGCAACTCCTTAGTAAGTAAGTTCATTCATGTATACACAAATACAGTTACATAGATTACACTTTGCAAGACAATTTTTGTTCCGGACAAGTAAGTGTTATTTTCCAACTAGTATGTGGGGAATTGTGAGAGATAAGTCTATCTGGGACACCGCCACTAGCAATAAACAAACTCCCAGGGAGATGACAGACTCGTATAATTTTACCGCAGTCATTCCCTTTAAGGTATGTGAGAACTTTACCCGCTCCTGGCCGCACCGAGGGGGTACCTTCAATATTCTCGTTAGCCCACTGCACTCTGGACCAGTATAAATAAATCTGAAAAGATCATTTATTATAGTTATGTTAAATTTAAGTGGACTGTATTGGTTATTAAACAACTGATCAATCAGGAGAAGAGGTAGAGAACAGACAGTTAAATTAACATGACCATCACTCACCTAATTAACAGCATCATAGCGGTGTATCGTAGATCGTTGACCTAGCTAAAGTACATCTACTGTGCGTAACAATATCATTGGCCAATAACAAAGTTGCAAGCAGAGTACTTAGCTTTAGATGAGGGAGTCGTTCCGTTGTTGACGTCCTCCTGCGATCTGATTCGATCGCGATGGTATTAGCTGTCTCGTCGAGTCAAGGAAGGTTAATTTCCGTCCACTTTTATACGCCCACGAGACCGAGCGTTAGTTAACATGTGGTTGGTCGGGGTAGAGAATCAGATCCTCTCACTAATCCGACCTTTTGTACTGTTTATACGTATAACTTTACATATTACGTATATCCCAACTTAATGCCCCACTAGTTTATACACATTCACAGTCTCGATACTTGAATTTCGAGTAGATAACTTGCGATATGTTAGTTCATTTCAACCGCGTCCAATATGGCGGTCGGGGTATGGCGTACCCAAGCTAGCCTCACCCGGTACAATCAACCCCTGATTATTTACAACTCGGTTTCACTATATTCACCATTTCCCAAAGTTCATCGAATATATTTCAGTCTCTTCTAAGATGAACTCCCCTGCATCAGGGTTACGACTTTATCCTGCCGTATGGTCATTTCACTCAGTTCAAATAGGCCTATGGCCGCGTCACTCGCCGGCGGCACATTATTTCACAATTATTGTCCGATTACTGGACCCCCTGGACCGATTGTCCCACTTGATAGTCCCCGCGTCACTGGATATTCCTCCACATTACGAAAGGAGGTAATTAAATCCGATTTGGTGGGCGGAGTCTCCAAATTCGACAGGCCATTTCACCACCTGATCTCGGGTCGCTAGGCTCGCTGTTCACTCTCAGTCCCCTCTATGCCTCCTCCCTGCCCAGCCTCTTCCCGCTTCCTCCCCGCTGGTATGATGGTTCTCTATTACATACCCCCATGTACCAGCGGTACATTAAGGATATCTGTTCATATTGGAAAGTTTATCAATTACAACTTTCGGAAAATACCAATATTTTCCACATAGTATATACTTTTATTGCAAAACAATAGAAAATGCCCATTATTCTTTTTAAACTTTGCTTTTGTTACTTACAGGATAAATTTTGGACAAAAAATGGCTAATTTTTTTTTTTCTAGTTTTTGATGTAAAAGAAAAACATATAATAAAATAAATGAAATTTACATAAATAAACATATTTACAAAGTTAAAAATGAGCAGTTTTTCTAGATTTGCGTACCTTGTTCAGCTATCGAGTCATCGACACCATGCCTAGCCCTTCTAGGGCAGGGTAGGTGCCTGAGCCAGAGCTTGCTTTCACCTGCTGCTCACAAGACTGCTGTTCCCTTTAGCTCCCCTGGGGCGGGGAAGATGGCAGACTAAAGATGGGCCTAGCTTCTCCCTACGAGCCCCGTCAGGGCGGGGAATGTGGCTAGGCCTGGGGACCGTTGGTCCCACAGATGAGGAGGTCCCAAGTACCCCCTCCCATGGCAGACGTTAGTCTGAGATACTCCCGAGAAAGGGAACCAAGGCCGGGCCACCACTTGGACAAGGCCCGGGCTGGGAGAGTCCTGGCGAATCAAGAAGAAGAAGAAGCTATCGAGTGTGGGCTGAGTGGTTGAGGGGAGCAGACGTGTATTGGGGGGATCTGGACGTACTAATTTGCAGGCCTACCCATTTCTCCAGACTGATAAGTCCTCATAAAAACTCATACTGTTGGATCGCCACTACAGTGCTGTGAGAACTCTGATGTGTGAGTTGTGACTAGTGATATAGTTAGTGAAACACTGGAAATAGTTTCCGGTTGAAAGGTCCTCACAGGCCTCTGCTCCCCCTCTTCCTTTCATTTGGCCTCACCCTTTCACCTGAGTAACTGTTTGTACAAGTATTGCCGTGGTTGGTAACTCTTGAGAAGTCTGGCTCAGTCAGTGACCTTGAGAGGCACTGCAGCACCTGCTTGAGACTTTCACCCATATTGACTATGTGAAGAGAGGTGAATGTGCATGCTCCGTTACCCCAGCATCCAGTAAAGGCGGATTTTGCTGAACCAGGAGTGTGTGACCAGTACCAACATAAGCCTAATGTGGTTGGCTGAGGAAGGTGGGTAGCCAGGAGGCACCAGTGTGCTGGTAGTGGTTATTATATTACGATGGAATGAGTGTTCCTGCCTTCACAGCTAGCTAAACTCTCCATTTTTACTCTTCGAACCGTTGAGGTGGAGTAAAGGTGTTAGAGCCAAGGCTAGCTCATTCTACATCCAACACCTAGCAACCCACCCACCGCTGCCCGCCCCCAAGTGCCACACACTGACAACCCCCTCCTGCCC